>JWJB01010691.1:0-20229 GCA_000812895.1 Rutstroemia sydowiana
TTTCTAATGCAGCACGTCTCGATTCAACAAAATTTGTATCAAATCTTCCTACAGCTTGCTTCTCTGGAGGTGGAGGAACCACAACACCAGGGCTGTTTGCATGTAATGAGTTGTAAAGCCATAAGAAATCCCGATATCTTCGAGTGACAGTAAACTCCGGTTGACGATATGCCTTAGAGCTTGTCTAGGCGGTTGTCAGCATAATCATACCACAAAACAATCGTAAACAAACATACCCTTGTGGAAACCGAATAAACAATATGAGAGCTAGTTAGATCTCCAACCTTATGCGGGTCGCCGACATTAATTTCAAATGTCGGCTTTGCAGCTTGTTCGATGCTAACACTAGGAGTTGTATCTCTTCGAATGGGGCCACCTTGGGAAGGTTGAACCGGAGGCGGTATGCGAGGTCCTGGGGTAGTTTCAACATCGTCGTGTAGATCGACCGAGTCCATCAGGGTTCTAACGGCAGAGCTTTGCGAAGAAGCTACAGGTTGCCGTACATTATGCGTAACAGTCTGCTCTTTCTGCGGCGGGGCAGGTGGTTGGTCGCCTTGTGATGCTGGCGCATTATCGCCAAGTGGTCCTAAGGGACCCAGGGAATCATCTAAAGCTTCAAGTCGTACTGGTTGAGCTCCTGCGCGTCGAGGTGTTCGTATTGTTCGCCCAGTAGATGTTTTTGATTGTCCGGCTGGCGGCGCAAGTGTTTGAGATGCTGCAACTGAAGATCCTATGATGAAAGTTAGATATTGATATATTGTGCGCTTTGTTTCAACGTACCCTCTTCTGCCACCGATTCTCCAGGCTTTGGTAAAGCTGGTGTTGACTGAGTTTGGGAAGGGACATCTAATCATGTTGTCAACAAATCATTGTATGTACAATATCGTCCTTCATAACATACCTCCCCAAGGCGAATCTCCCCCATCTTCTAAATCCATTGTTATGGTTGAGATCAAAGAATTCAACGAGCTTCAATAGGTAGGTACTTTGGTTTCCAATATGGTAAATAAATCCGACCGAGAATGCGGAGGTCGGCGCGCCACAGAACGAGGCTTCCGGTGTTGTAATACTAGCCAAGAACTTTACTTTTGTGGGTGGTTGCAGATTACAGGGGTTAAGCTATGGGCATATATATAGCTGTGTGATGACATCCAGGCCAGGATATTTGGTGTGTACCTACTTCTTATTTATGAAGTTATACTAATAGCAACTCGAAATTACGCAAATGTTTTTCTCAATCTGACAATATAAATGTGCTTTTCATAGGATTGGTTATATGATTGTGTATAGTTTGTTTGTTAATAGGGCAAATTCCTGCAGCTACAAAATTTGGAATTGACAACCATCATCAGTAGTACCTACCTACTAGTACCTGACCATCAAGCTTCTGAAAATACTGGAATTTGTGATATTACATGCCGAAGGAAGATTGCCAGACAGAATCAACAGCTTCTTCCCTTCTAACTGCTAAGTCAGATTGCCAGACAGAATCAACAGCTTCTACCCTTCTAACTGCTATAGTCTAATAATTATTTTGGTAAAATAGGGTGAATATATCTAGCCAGAGTTTGGAAAAGTAGATTGAGCGCTGGACTTTAATAGACATCCGGTATGTGTACCAATAGAAGAATAAAATGGTCACCACAATCTGAGTATGTTCTAGTCCCTCAACTCATCTGTTACCTCAAAATCGCCGTGTAAGATCAGCACCGAACCTTGGTCCTAACCTTGAAGCTGTAAATATACTCAGCTCCTAGCCCCAGTCTCTTTACTCTGTGGCAATGGCTGTCCATTGTAGACACCATTATTCAAATCTTCGAGGAAGCTTTTGCTCTTCGTCCATAACTCTGCTTCCATATCCCTGCCGACTCTGCCACTTCGACTATTCAGCCATCCGATATCAAGGTTTCCCATGCCAGCTTCGACCGACACGTCGTCTCCTTTGCCCGTAAGTGGCGTTTGTCCAGGTAGAGCTGGACGCCCAAAATCGCGATTTTCTGAAGACCCTGTAGCTTTTCCTTTGTTCTTCGACTTGACTTTTTCTGCTGGTATAATATCTGCCTCCTCTAATCCATATATTTGTCGTCGCACCCGCACATCCACAGATTGAAGGGTTCGGAGGTATGCATTCGAGGCTGCTTCAAAGGCTTGTCGTCTTTCTTGTGGTGATGAAGCTGCTTCAGGCGATTGCGATGCAGTAAGAATTTTTAATGTTTGACCAGCGGTTTGAACAAGTTGTAAGATGCTCTGCCAATTGTCAGGAGACTTCAAGCTGTAGACTAGGGTGATCTTAAAATTACCTTGTCAATTTCATTAAGTTGTTGAATGCGCTCAGCTTTTGTAAAAGGTCGAAACGTAGAAGACTGCTCTTCTCCAGGAGATTCAGACATATTGATCGTGTATAGAATTGAGTACGTTGATTTATTTGGGTAATTAAATATTATTCTTCATATGAGATTACATAGAGGCTTGCGAAATGGACAATCAATGGACAATAAGCTCGTTGGCGCAAGTCGAAGATGTTGTTAAAATGATGGCAGTGGGGGTTCAACGATCTAGATTCTGCTGATAGGTAGAACTATTGAATGCGGCTCTGCGGATCGATTACATTAGCGTCGTTTCTAGGAACATAGCACGAGTTCTAATGCCAACCTCTCAAAATGTCCACACGGTAAAAGTAACAACAATTTAAGACTTTTCAATTGATTTCATCCGACTTTGACTTATTCTTTTATAACGTACCAGCCAATTTTATTTTTATTCCACTTATCCGGGGATGCGACAAGACTTCGTTGTCATTGGGAGGGGCGATCGAAACTGAGTTGGAATTATCAAAAGAAAGATATAAATTTTCGATCAAAAATGTCTATCTCAGGACCCGGCGGCAATGGGCCACCCAGTGCTGGAATGAGTATGCAAACAGCTCCACAGGGATCTCAACCACAGCCCTCTGCGGCATCACAACAGAATTTGAATCAAATTGTAAGCTTATCCCGTGATCATTGTTTTTTGTATCCTGTTTTTGTTCCATTTCATTATTGGTGGTCAGTTGAATCGATCAATATATGATTTTGTGCCTCTTTGGTGAGGGATATATGGAAATGAATTGTGATTTGGAAGGTTTTGCTTGGAATATTTTGTAAGGGCGATAATCACATGACGACAAGGGTGGTCTTAGAAGTCGCAAGTTGCTACTTCCATTTGGGATGCTATTTTGACTTCAACATTCGCTTCAACGTCCAAATGTAACTTTTGGGTTAATTTAAGCTGAGAGGAACTCTCGTGGCATCTTCCTAAACGAACCTACATTGGCAAGCGGCAGCCTGATTTTTGCAATCTTCTCTGCTATCGCTATCCTTACCGTAGCAAGTATGGTAGCAAGTACGTTAGCATTAGTGAGTTGCCGTATCTCATCGGAAGCGATATATATATACGGTGAACTGCATTATATATATAAGTTGAGTAGAGTGACTCCACCTCCTGACATTATCCAACAGGTCATCGAATACCTTATAAAAAAAGGCTATAATCGGACAGAACAAATGCTAAGACAGGAATCTTCAAACGTCGACAGAGATGGAAAACCTATTCAAGAACGTGCTGAAGATCTTGGCACAGCAAAATATTCAAAAGGGTTTCGACTGATAAGCGCTTGGATTGAGCAGAACCTAGATATTTACAAAGTGAGAACAGCAAGTCTTTGTATTTGTCTCCTTGCTGACATCGTTAAAGTTCGAGTTGAGAAGACTTCTGTGGCCAATTTTCGTATATTCCTGGATTGAGCTCATTGCCAACGGGTTTACAACTGATGGCCAAAATTTTCTGAACGAATTTAAAGGCCAATTTGAGCGTGTTCATGCGGATGAGCTGAGAGTCTTTGAGACGATCAGTTTGCCACAACAGCTCACAGATAACACAGTCACAACGCTATACCGATCTTCCAAATATAGATTGCCCCTCAATACCCATGTCTACTATAACCTCATCACCCATTTGGAGTCGAATAACAAAACCGGTGGATCCGTCGTGATTTATCTACTACAAACGTACTGTGAAGTACGGGAAACTCAAAGAGGGCCGATTGATCAATATAGTTTTGAAGCCATTATCAATCAAGCACATAGCGTAGAAGCGGATGAATCTGACTTACAGGAGGGTATCCCTGGAGCATTTACTGGTGTTACAAATAAGGATATCATGGACAACAATGCCCTATTAAAATTAGGTGCAATGGCTATGGAGCCTGAATTGGCTCAAGATGTTCGCGCGGAATGCGAAGATGAAGACCTCAGGCATCCACCCGAATCTGGCAGGACGTTGGTGGAAGAATTTGACCAAACAATCAAACGCGAAGACAGTGCCGATGGTCCAAATCGTAACGAAATCCCATTACCTCCATCCCGCGCTCGAGACGTAATTATGGAAGTTCAAAAAATTAGAGAAAACCGAGACAGGTTCCGGATTGATAGTCGAACAGGCGGGGTTGGACCTGCTATTTCTGTCTGCATGTTCACTTTCCACAATACGCTTGACACGTAAGATTCCACAATACAATCCCGCTTGTTATGTACTAATAATATTGATAGTGCGACTTGCATCGAGTTTTCCGATGATAATAATTTGGTCGCAGTTGGTACTGAGGAATCTTACATACGCGTGTGGCATCTACATGGCGAACCATTGAAATCTGCAGTCAAGGCAACCCCAAATGATCCACCCCCGTCAAATTCACGTCGTCTTATTGGACACTCCGCGCCAGTCTACAGTGTATCCTTCTCGCCTTCAATAGCAGGTCCCGACGATGGAAGCTCTTCAACCCCCTCCACCGCCCCCAAACTTCTTGTATCTTGCTCGTCGGATAGAACAATACGTCTATGGTCGCTCGAGGCTTGGGCATGTCTGGTCGTATACAAGGGTCATGAAGGACCAGTTTGGAATGTCAAGTTCGGACCATTCGGTCACTACTTTGCAACTTGTGGATGGGATAAAACAGTGCGCGTTTGGGGCCAAGATGCAATCTCATACCTGCGGATGATGGTAGGACACGATTCCAACGTCACTCAAGTTGCGTGGCATCCAAACGGCGCATATGTATTTTCCGCTAGTGATCAAGCCGATAAGACTGTTCGCATGTGGTCATTCACAACTGGCGAATGTGTCCGTGTCTTTACCGGCCATACTGAATTTATCAGCGCCCTTGAATGTAGTCCCAATGGCAAAATTCTCGCGTCTGCTGATGCTGGTGGAAGTATAATTCTATGGGATCTCGCAAAGGGGACACAGATCAAAAGATGCCGCGGCCATGGAAAGGGTGGTATCTGGTCATTATCTTTCAGTGTCGAGTCCACCGTTCTCTGTTCCGGTGGAGCCGACGGCACAGTCCGCGTCTGGGACGTTGAGGTTCCCTCTGACCCATACAAGCACACAGACGGCGAAGTCATCGGAACAGGCGGACAAGTCGATGCAACGCGAGTCAATGGTACCACCGCAGGCACGCAACCCAATCCAGCTACCGGCGTTGGCAAGAAGAAAGGAAAAGACACGATGATCACACCTGATCAAATCAGCGCTTTCCCCACTAAGAAATCCCCAGTCTATAAAGTAAAGTTTACGAGGATGAATCTGGTTATGGCGGGTGGATGTTATCTTCCTTGATTATTTCATATTCATGATGGGGTGGAGGATAAGCATGTGTTATCGGGTGGAAATCTTAAGGAATTGAAGATTGTATACAAGGGATTTCTCTTTGGTTGGGTATATGGAGTGAGGGGGTAGGTAGCATTGTAGCATAGGTTTAATGAAAACAATAGAGGAAATTGGGAATTTGAAGACTTGCAAGGCTCTTTACTATGTGATGCGTTGTATAATACTATTTTCGCGTCAGATCTAATGATTATCGTGCGTGGTAATGTTAGTACAAGGTCTAAGAAATCGCAATGCAGTTTCATTTGCGATAGGATTGTTTGCTGTTACATGGCGATTTACTTCCTCTGCGACTTATCTTCATAAAGGAACAATGTAAGTGATTCCTAAGTTCATACATTGTTTCATGAGATCGGGTCTTACTGCGCAGGGTACAGAATCGCCGACACACCATGTGCCTGGATTGGTAGCCCGAGGATACTGTACGCTGACATCGATACACGCCATCTGAACCCAGAACATAGGTGACAATAACACTGCGGGAGACTGGTGCTCTAAGTAAACAAAACGCGAACATCTTGAAATCTGGGTATTGGCTGGTACGGTGAAGTTGACAGACGGAACAGTTCACCACTCGAGACTTGTGTCACTAGCTAGAGTCGTAGCTGTAGATCCGCACATGCATATACTACATATATTGACTCAAAACCCCCTACAGCTCGTTCGGGTTATGATAGGGACGGCTTCAAGTACAGTACTGTATGGATGATATGGGAAATGGATGAGCTGACTGACACAGTGGTTGCGGCACAGGTATGTAGCTCACACAATATTTCCTGTTTGGATACATCCATAGATTCGATTTATAACAGCTAACCACCCACTGTCCTCAAATCTTTCCACTGGTAAGCTTCTCTATTCTTATATACCAGTTCAAGTCTCATAAACTTCAAATTTACGAATATTGAATGAATCGCTGCGGGAGATCCATCCGGTGCTTAATCCACGCGAAAGCTTAGGTTTGGTATGGAATAGAGAAAATTACTAGGGTAGATGTTCTCGGTATTCATTACTTACAAAATGACTTGCCTTAACAATTCCCGAAGAAGTTGGAAATATAGCACGCACTGGAGACGAAGCTTAAAGAGATGATTCGTTTTCGAGGTTTGATATACGTGACTTCAGATGTGGATATAGAGGTCGGTGAGATGTAAGAGGGGTGGAATGCAGGTGGAATGCTGCGTTTTGAGGTAGCAGTGGGTAATGAGATATTGAGATGTCGATTTGGATGGTGTGGATGGTTAGGGATGTGATATGGAATGATAGAGGAGTTTGGATCGACCGCAGTGAATCTAATATCCAATCAAATTGCATCTCATCGAGAAATTATCGTCTCAATGTCCTCCCTCCCCATCATGAACGTCGAACGTACTTCATGTGTAGCGCAATCATAAGGACGACGTTATTCTGATCTAGGATACTGTATGTATCTTCGTGCGGGGCAGTTTTGCCAACGATTCGGTTCGGTCGAGGATCGATCTGGTCAGAATCATGTCGTGAATTTACCCATTGGCTTACATTACAACACTGCAACTATCCGTCCATTCCGGTGTGCCATAAGGTAAACTTAGACATTCGTATCACACGTATACTGTGAGCTTCCCAATGGCAGATGCGTTCGCGTCTTCTTTATCCGGTCTCCTGTCTCTTCCTTGACCTCACCCTCCGCCATTTCTCCCCAATTACATGAGAAATAAGACACTCTTTTCTCCTAGGGTTCTCACATAGCTCCATCCAAGTCGCAGACATTAGCCCTAACTCCATACTCCTAGAACTCCATTCTCATCCCTCCACTCAATACTTAACCACATCCCACCTAACAAGCACAACAATTCGCACCATTCATTACTCAAAGACTTCCCAAACACCATCATGAATTCCGCCCAACTTCTCTGGAAATCCAATGCTCTTCGAATAACAGTTTCACTTTCTGGTTGCGATAGAAGAGATTACCTTCAAGTGATGGCGAAAGCGCAATCTGGGCGGGTACCCAAGTACTCGGATTTAAGATAACTGTATCTCGGACGATGATGATTGGCAAGATAATAATGATGACGCTGACGCGGTAAGTACTGCAGGGTGGAAGGAGAATCAAAGTATCTATATATAAGCACCTCACCTCCCTCGCCATTCGTTAATTAGTTCCTTTATGAAATATAATCCGTGTGGCAGGCCACAGCGGGATTGCGCGGCACAGCAGTTCCAGCCACACGAAATTTAAATGAGGCTCCTATCCTTCGCGGCAAGTGAGTAAGCTAGCCAGCTACCAAGAAGTACTGTACCTTACTGTGCCTCGCCACTGTTTTCCTTCGGCCAACACTAGTTTAGATGACCTCTAGTAGATAACATCATCCATCTAAACATCCTTCTGTGCATTTACATTGTACAATACCATTCAAAGGCAATCCTCATTCATAGCGAAGAGCTTCTATTCTGGCAGGGTGTTCTACGTAGGTAATACTACAACAGCGAACCCCGAATCATCGGAGTCCGTACGAAGTTACCATACCGTGCCACTTTCCATATCCACAACCACGCTCCTCTTCTTTTCCCTCGCGTTCACCAAATCAATGTATGCCGCGATCATACATGAACCCACAAGTGGAATGAACGACGCAAAGAATTTTGCTGCCCAACGGGTCGTATTCACTACAATAGGGGAACAAATAAGTAAGCCCAATAAGGGCCCGAAAGGGTATAGTTAGATGAAAGGAATCAGTAGTAATAACCAGAGAATCTGTTCATTAATTGTAAAAAGTTCAACGAGACTTTATCGGTATTTTTAATCAACCTCAAATCAATATCAACCTTTTCTCTTCTTCATATCTAAATTTTTCTACAAGATGAGTGCTGGAAAAGTTCTCATCATCGGTATGTGATCCACAAACAACAATAAGACAGCGATGAAGTTGGCCATAAATTAACGATCAATAGGTGTAAATCGCGGCATCGGACTTCATTTGTCAAGATCTTCACCGAGCACAAATGGTCTGTTTTGGCACCATTAGACCCGAGACCCGAAAAGACTCTTCTTTCAACGATGTATGAAACCCGTAGAAAGATATCAATAATATCATGAGCTTACGCCTATTTTCTAGCTTGTTGCGACGGGCGCTACTGTTATTGATCTAGATTATCTGGATGAAACGAGTGTTTCTAAAGCAGCGTCTACTTATGGTGAAGAGTCTTTGGATGTTTTGATAAACTGTGCTGGTAAGCAGATCTCCGAAGTGGGCAGTTAAATTTCTTTGACATGTGGAAGGCGTCGACGTACATCCTCGACAATGGGACGAGAATACTGCGGAAATTATGGTGGAAAAATTTCGTATTATGACTGTAGTAAGTAAAGAAACTCAACTCTTTTCAAAACGACAGAACCTCCTGGCCGACAAATCTAGGGACCGTTTTTGGCTACAAAGCACTTTCTTTCCAGTCTCAAAAAAAGCGAGACGCCTAGGATTGTTAACATTTCCTCCGACTATGCTTCGATCTCAGGTGTTTAGTTCCCCGGATCTTTGAAGTGGCGTTTTACTTACATCAATAGAAAATAATCACGGCCGATGCATCAGTTATAAAATAGCCAAGGCAGCCTTGAACCAACAAACTATAACAATGCATCATGCGTTGAAAGGGGAAGGCGAGGGTGTTATTATGCTGATGCTTGATCCTGGTGATGTACCGACGAGATTGAGTAGGGGTAGTGGGGAGATTGATATTGATGAGTCGGTTCGGGGTATGGTTGGAATTATTGAGAATGCTACGGCCGAAGACTCGGGGCGCTTCTATAAATGGAATGGGGAGAGCTTGAACTTTAGTGCATACTTGCTTGTTTTAAGGTTAGGAATAAATGTCTTGGGATTATCGTTCGCTAGATTAGAGGCCAATTGATGGAAATGCAATGCATTGGATCTTGAGTTTTCTCGTTGTGTTCATAGTCAGGTTGATTTACGGATGCATGCATGGTCTGAGAGTTTGGAAGCCCCCCCTCTATTTGTGGCAAGTGCCTTGATTGAGATATCCCTGCGTCTACATTCCGTTCGGAGTATGTCAGTCATATTTCCTATCCGTAGAGGAGTGCAGCATGGCGACTAGCGGGATAGTATTCCATGAAGATAAATGGTAAAGACACGTAGCAAATCAAGTGAATGAGCACTATGAGTTTAAATGATAAAGACAAAAATATGAGATTGCATGCATAATCGTATGAGCAACGATTCCTGAAGTTCGTCATTTGAGTTCTTTTGGTGGGTGAGTGGGTCAATGGGTGATTGAGGATCTTACTTGGTCATATCTTAGACCATACCCCAGATCAAAAAGGCAAATACACGGTTCACAGCTTCGAGTGTAGTGGATGAACCAGAAATAATTAGAAATATGTTACTCAAACGAATAGATTCAAATGAACTATACAGGGGACCTCAGACCTCAAGTAACTCCCCCCCCCCCATCTCTTTACCGGCTAGAGCTAAATGAAACCCGATAGACACCGGGGTTTGTACGGATAGGATACCGGCAACTGGAATGCTCTCTAATCGTAAGTCAATGGTGACTGCTTGCAAAGCAGAAACCATACGGTAAACCGAGAAGTATATGGAAGCTTCCCCAACATGAAAGCCGACGCGAACATGGATGCCTGCCACCGCCAACGAGTCTTAACAAAACTCATCACAAGAGGAAACACGATCACAAGAGGAGAACAGCCAAGAGGAAAGTGTGTTGGTGAGTAATAATACTCGTATTTTTGTACTTTTCTATATAAACCCGAACGAAAGTGAGTGGACGAAGTCCAAAAATGCCAAAACGCCAAATGGCAAAAGAATCCCAAAATTCCAAAAACTCCCAAAACTCCCAAAACTCCTAGAACGCCAAAAACAATTGCGAATATTTTTGTCCCAATTCTAATCAACCCCACTCCGTGTCCGTTCTATCCGTTTCGTATTGTACTAAGTGTAGTGCATGTAAAAGAGTGTGTATCAGCTGCCTCTGAGATGCGAGTTGTCGTCAAAGTTTTGTCGCGTAAGCATTCTTTGGAACTTTGTTGCTTGATCAACGACGACTAGGGCTCCCTTCTCTTGATTTCGCCCACTCTTCCTCTTGCCATCTCCGCGCTACTTCCGCATCCCGATTTTCCCGATGTTGCCTATCCAATTCGTCCTGTTCTGCTTTTCTTTGTGCCTGACGTTGCTGAATTGCAATTTTCTGGGCTTCCGTCCGACCAACCTGATAAGTGCGACCATAACTGTCCGTAACCATTGAGCCTTCAGGAGCATCCCGCGCCTGGTGAATATCACCGATATTTCGAAGTGCTCTGGGACCAATAGAGGAAGAACTCAGGCTTACACCAGTAGGAGCGGATCGAGGCACCGCCCTCGAGGTCACACTGCGAGTAGGAGGTGTGCTTCTCTGAGCAGAGGCGGGTTGAGGTACCGGCATCGGTGCTATACCTTTGCCTTTACCTTCAACAGGAGGCGAAGTGTGTCTACCAGCACCCCCCGAGCTCTGTGGTGCCATCCATTGATTTCTGTCCTGTGGAGTCATTTGAGGGAATCCCCTAGCCTGTCCACCAGGAACAGAAGCAGACGCAGGAGCAGTAGCATGAGCAGCGGGATTATAATGTGGCATTCTATGATTGGAATGCGGTGAAGGAGACTGCTTTCTAGTGGTAGAAGGACTAGCTCTAGTCCCGCTGCGGCTTCGAGATGCTCGAGGTGGGGGAGAACTAGCATGAGAATTTCTTCTACTGTTCCTTCCACTCCTACTGCCACTATCTGAAAAGAGACCATCAAGCTCGTCTAAGCTCATAAGTTTTTGATCTCCAGCTCCCTGTTCATCGTATGTTTTGAATTCATCATTATGACGGGACATATCGATTCTAGACGCTACCAAAGGCAAACCTTGCAAAAAAAGGCAGAGGCAGTATTTGTAGAATAATGCATTGTAATGAGGATTTGGAAAGCGCTATTAATTTGAGTGAAAATGTAGTATGAGGTGGAAGTTGTAGTATGAAGAAAGCTTTGGTATTTTCAATTTGGTGCGTGAAAAGATTTGGTGTGAGGAAGAGTGATGTGGTATGAGGATGAAAGATGTAGTTTGAGAAGGAAAGGTAAGCAGGTATGAACTTAGGATTTTTCATTTTGCGGTATTATTCTTATACTTATAGATTCTCAGTATTGGATTTTTACAATAGGCATGATAGAAATCTCTGCAGTTAATGTGGTCGCGGCCATAAGCTGAGATAATATAATATCAACACCCTGTCAAATTGGAAGGAACAATTATGCCATGGCCCATTGGCAACCAACAACCTATAAGTTTTGCATTATTTCGTTGAAATACGATCGGCTGTTTTCTAGGTCGGTGTTTGGTTTATTTTTCAATTTTTGATTTATTTGATGGTCAATTTATTATCAGAGTCTATTGAATTGATAATAATATAAGCGAGGCTGGCTAGGCCGAAATAGTCAGCAAAGTTAACCCCTTCCCCTTTCAAGTTAAAAGCTTAACTTATCAATTGAAAAATACAAGAATAATAAATATTCAAGAAGAAAAGTTACCCTAATCCATAATATAGCTGCCTATATTATTTTATAGATATGGCTTCTTTATCGGTTGCCGTGCTCCTAAAATAAACATACCCTGTAGCAGGATTTCATATCGATCTGCCCGGCGTTTATTTTCATCCACTTTGGTGGCGATGGTAGGCTGTGGTTGGGACCAGTAGATGGCAATTGCACTTTGATTTATTTATGTTTGTTGTAAATTTTTATGCATAAACTCTTCACTTTGTCTATCGTTCCTTTTTGGGATGTGCGTGATGCATATCAAAATGACCCCGCAATTTCAATACGATATATTATACGTACCTATCTAAATGTCCCAACTTCGCATTTCGAATAAATCTGAGTAATAATATTTTAGTAATTCTTATTTGTCGAAAACGGCCAACAAGTTTAGCGCCATCATCAATACCTAAAGACAGGGCACCCATTCACTTACCTAGGTATTTAGAGGATTCTTACTTCTAGCTCTGGCCTGTAAGCGGTCTATGAGCTCATATCTTTAATAATAACTATTTATACACTTAATTTTCACAATCCACGAGGCAACCAATCAAGAGGTATAGTTAATTGTTGCTGATGTTGGTATTAATAAAAATGACTTCGCTTTCTTAAAGGTGGATTTGATATAAGTTTTGGTTTTCCTCCCACTTGCCCCCGCTACTTTCCGTTCTACTTCCACTCTAGTTTTCCACCCCTCCTGCTTCTTAACATATATAGCTTCCTTTACATCAGTTCTGATTTCTTTCATAGATTCACCCTCCCCAATATGTCTGCCACTACTCACATCTCATGATACGTTTCACACTGTTCAACCACACCTCCCCCGCCAATGGTTTATCTCCCACGATCTATCTTCTACGGTTTACCCCTCACCATTCACCTCACAAACCTACCTCTCACGAATCATGATTTATACTCTATGATTCCCTTTCCACAACTGATCAAAGAATGCTGGTGATGGCAAAGGTGATGGCGGAGTGTGGGAGGAGGATATAGTGGAAGGAGGGGTAGAGGTGGGAATAATAGGTGTACAGGTATGAATCTACAAGAACGCGCTAAATCAAACGATGTCTACATTCAGTTCCATATTCACCAGGCAGTTCAATCCATCTACATAGTTCGTCAATGCCCGAGGTTATTGTTACTTTTCTCTTCGCTCAAATATGGATGCTGATGAGGGTAGAGGTATTCCATTGTCATGTCGGATGGAGATTGACTCTTCCGGACTAGCTACGCAGCACGGCATACCAGTATATCCATGTATTGACAGATGCCTCAAGTATCTAACAAATAACGCCAAAAATCAAAATGCCAAAAATCAAAACGCCAGTATATCCAAACGCCATCACCGTCCATTTTCTGTCCATGCGCCTGCCTGCCTATCCGTCCAGTCGTACTGTACTACCTGTATTACTTGTAAAAGAGTGTGTATGTAGGCTATCTCTGATCTCCACGAGCATCCTGAGGGAGGTGTTTATCTGAAGGTATATAAGGTCCCCACCATTTTTGGGGATACTTTTCCTGATACTCTGCTAGCTTTTGACGCTGTTGCTCGTCCGTCCAATTACCGCCGTGTGTAATGTGATCATGATCTGTCATTCTCATTTTGTTCAGGTGATTACGTGTGTCAACTGCCGCGGCTCTATATGCTCTCGAATTGAATAATTTGAGTTTTGGCGTTTTGTTCAGGTTTTGAAACCAGTAGCTCAACTCGCTCTGTGTCATAGCGATCAAACCCGGCTCTACTTGCGGCCAGGGATTCCCCATCCCTGGGGCAAAAGAAGGTAGGGTGTATGTTTTCTTCTCACTCTCCATTCGAGGGAATGTCCCGGCTCTTGGGCCAAGAGCAAGGGGAGGAGAAGGCTTTCTCCCAGGAGCAGAGGATTGAGAAGGATTATTTGGACGAGCAGAAGCAGCTTGAGACACCTGCACCGGAGCTTTGCCTTTTCCTTTAACATCAATAGAAGGTGGACTGTGCATCCCATCACCTCCCGAACCCCAGGATGGCGGTCTTTGATCTTTCCATAACATCCACTCATTTGCGTCTTGTGGAGTCATTCGAGGGAATGTCTGAGCTGGTCTTAAAACAGGACCAGGAGCAGGGGAATGAGCACGCTGCTTTCCAGGACTGTAAGCAGGACCACGAGCAGAAGCAGGCGCAGGGCCATGAACAGAAGCAGGAGCAGGACCATGAGCGGGAGCAGGAGCAGGGGAATGAGAACGCTGCTTTCCAGGACCGTAAGCAGGACCACGAGCAGAAGCAGGAGCAGAGGAACGCGAATCAGAATGAGATTGACGCGTTGAATGAGTAGAAGCTGGTCGCCCTATAGGGGACGGACTTCTTCGAGTACCAGAAGTTGGAGTGGGGGCCATCTGCCCAGGTCGAGTGGACGGTGTACCAGAGTTTGAAATCCTGCGACGATGAGGGGCTTGTGTCTGGGCGACAGGATCGATAGCTCTATCATTGGAACGGCGTCGAGACCCACCGGATGGAGCTGGACTAGGAGCAGTAGAACCCTCTCTGGCCTTTTTCGCTACTGGTTGAGAAATAGTCTTTCCTCCGCTCGAGGTATTGCTACTGCTACTTCTTCGACTTCTCTTCTGGCCTTCCTCATAATCAAAGAAAGCAAAGATATCATCATCCGAGTTAATATCCTCATTATTATGAGAAGACATATTGATTCTAGATGCTATCGAAGATAAACCACCTTGAAAAGAAAGGCAGAGGCAGTTTTTGTCGAATAACGAAATGGAATGAGGATTTGAAACGCGCTGCTACTTTGAGTGGAATTGTAGTATGAGGAAATTGTTGGTAAGAGGGAGAAAATGTAGTACGAAGCGGAAGTTGTAGTATGAGGTGCGACGATATAGTAGTATGAACTATGAAGTCAGATGTAGTATGAGGAAATGTTTGGTATGTTGGAAGGTATGTTGTGAGGAATGATTTAGTGTGGGGAGGAAGATGCAGGATGAGAAGAAAAGATGAGAAGGTATGAACTGAGGAACTCTCATTTGCAGTAGCATTCTCACATACTTATAGATTTCCAGCACTGATTTTTCAATTGTTGGTGTTGTAGGAAAATTCTTCTGTTGGTCTTGGTCGCGGCCATGAGCTGAACATTTCGACTCAGAGGTATCGAAGGCAAGAATTTATGCACCAATACAGTACCAGTATTTCGTTGAATCGGAGGCTCCGAGAGGCGATTCTCTCTTCTATAGCCCATCTGCGACCAACATAGTGGAACTTTGCTCTCATATCTTGATATGTATGGCTTGCCCATCAATTGCTTCGCCTCTAAAATAAATATTCCCTGTAGTAGGATCTAGCAGGATCTATGAGTCGATTTGCCCGGCGGTTATTCTGTTTCGATTTGGTGGCAATGGTGGGTTTTGGGTGGAGCCAGAGTGGTAAGTGCACTCTGATCATCCCATCAGGATCCAGAAACCGTATGATAAAATAACTCATACCCAGTTTGGTGTAGTCGTAGATCATTGCAAGGGAACTTCTCATTCATCGTGCGTTGAAGTGAGATTGT
Source organism: Rutstroemia sydowiana (assembly GCA_000812895.1). NCBI lineage: Eukaryota > Fungi > Ascomycota > Leotiomycetes > Helotiales > Rutstroemiaceae > Rutstroemia > Rutstroemia sydowiana. The sequence continues at coordinate 15,800 of JWJB01010691.1, forward strand.
CTTACGTACTTCTGGGGTATGCTTGATGCATATCATAATGATCCCACGATCTTGTCACATATTATGCTGTATGTATCCCGGGTTTCCCAACTTTGTATTTCGAAAGAACTTGCGTATTGTATCTGTTGTATGAATAACCAACATTATCGACGTTACCGCAGGAAAATGCTGTGCTCCAAGCAAATATTGGTCGGCCTTGCTGAGGACCAGTTCGATTTCAAATCATACTCGAAAACATTTTTAGATTGTGACGTACCGTACCACTCTTTCCAGATTCCTTTGATCCTACATCCCACTTACTGTTATTGTTCTTTCTAATCTTCTTGAGGAATAAAATAGAAGAATACCTTTGTGCGATATTGCGACGGAATCAATTGCAATCGAAGAACCATCAACAATATTCAGTTACGCATTTCCATCACGACATCAAACAATCAAAATGATCTCTACCCTTCTACCCTCTGCACATCTTTTAATCGATCGATCTCGGTCGTTTCGATCAATTCAAAGAGATGACAAATACCTACAATGGGATATGGACCTCGGAGCTTTCACCAACTCCCAGTTCGATCCTTTGGCCACGGCCACGGCCATAACTACTGGCTGAGTTCAGGCGCAGCAGAGTTTTCACCAGCATTCAGAATTTTCAATGAACATTTTTTAGTGACGTACTCAAATGTTGGTAATGAATTGATGGTTGGAAAATCTATAAGAATGCCCGATTTCTCTCTCATATGGCAGCTTCTCAGATCACATACATACTTCAACTCTTAACATTTCCACACTCTTCTGACTTTACTACTCTTCAATCACTTCTCCGTACTTGTCCTTCAAATCAAGGCTATAGTATAGCTCAAATTTTCATTCATCTTTGACAACACTATGGCTCCTCAAGATTCTGGAAAGAAAAGACAGGCAAGCCCAAGTGTATTTAAGGAGAGACCTTCTGCAAGCCGCGCTTCTTCCACAGATCCTTTGGGTCCTGATGGATTAGGAAGACCCCGAGAAGATTCACCACACTGGTTTAGCGGTCCAATGAGCACAATTGGAAATGGACCTTCTCAGGGAAAGGATGATCCTCGTGGAAGGAGTCGCAGTCTGAAACGTAATTCTCTGGCAGCTAGAGCTGCGAGAATGTCTGTGTCGCCAGAAAATTCTGATGCAAAGTATGATTTCTATTCTCTCCCTCTCATTCTTCTTTTCCACTCATTCATTCATTCATTCATGGATTCATTCGTATAGCAATATGCTAACACAGCCAAAGAAGAGCCGAGAATTCAGACCCGAATAATCCCAACAGCAACTCTAACCGCCTCCTCTGGGCGGAGAATGGGAATCAACCTCATACCGCGCGCCATAGATCCACATCTGCCAAACGAGATGGTTCTAGAGATCGTCAGCATGCCACTCCAAGTGGTCAGAACCTAGGGAATAATACTGCTACGGAAAGCAGGGGGCGTCAACGCTAAGATGTTTGAAACTACTTTACCTCGCCCTAAAAAGAAAATACCAGAACACTTGCCAGCAAATACGACAATCAACCTCCTCACATCCAATGATCGATACATGCGCGCGACCAATCACGAATTCTTTTATTCAGCATGGAATGATGTTTCCGAAATGGCGTTTTCCTTTTGGCGGGGGGAAGGGTGGTTGCTTTTGGCGTTTGGATTTGGCAGTTCGGAATTTGGGGTTACGTATGGATTAGATGGAGTACAATATGATGGAAATTGAAAAAAAAAATGGGATTTGCTTTTAGAGTTTTCGGCGTTTTTGGCGTTTTTGGCGTTTTGGCGTTTTTGGCGTTTTTGGCGTTTGGATTGGCGATAGAGTGGATGGGGTACAAGATGTTAGGAAACATACAACTGGGTTTGCTTTGTTATATAGAAAAAGAAAAAAAAATGGGTTTTGCTTTTCATTTCATACGGCTTGGTTTATTCCTCAAATGCCGTAAGGACAAAACGATCTGGTCTATGCTTTGACTCCCCAGTACAGTGGTGCTTGCGTCTGTACTAATCTCAGTGTCTCTCGGCGCGGGGAAGATTTCAATGTCCATGTCGATGTCTAGATTGAGGTATCTGGATTGACTCTTGGCTTCTCCGTTTCCTTTTCCGGTTTCACTGGTGCTAGTAGTAGCAGATGTAATACTATTAGTTTGTGAACACCTTCGCTGAGGAGGAACCTTATCTAACAAAACATTTGCGCAAGCAGTGGATATACCGTCGTGTATTTGCACGGCATTCGCTTCAGATCTTGCAGCTCATGTGTTAGTTGGTGTCATTTTCCCCCGCATTGCCTATTGTAGTCGCTGTCGTGTAACTTTCTGTCTTACTTGTATCGCTATATGTGTGCCTTCTTGTATCGATTGGACTTACAGTAGCCACATAACGATGAGATGTGAATTATCCCCTCGGGTTGCCTTGAGGTTTCTTGGCGCTTTTGTCTATTTGCGGAGAGGACTCTGGGCTGGTACTCACAGATGCTTGAACCAGGTAGAAAGGTGGTACTTAAGGGAATGGAGTATATTCAAGTAGTATTGTGAGGAGGATCTCACGCATCTACTCTTCTCTGTATACTAGCGATTGCTAGGTAAGCCCGATCAATCTCGAGGCTAGGAGCCATCTGTGATATGCGGAAGAATTAGAAATGACAAAGTAGATGGATAATTGAGGTATACCTTACCGCGGTTGGGGAACGAACAAGTACTGGTCGACCATGCTTCCTGTGCCATTTTTCCTTCTTGGGGTCTCTGCCGATATCTTTAGCGCAAATCCGCCCAAAAATCCTGTATGTGAACCAGTGTTTATCGTGTTGGTTGAACAGGATAAACTAAGGAAGCTCGGAGTTCGGTGTGCTGTTCTAGCACCCGTAGCGGATTTTGAATCAGAAATCTTGTTCTTGGACATGGTCGAGATATCTTCTGAATCGGAGGAATTGAGATGTTTGAATTACCGATATGAGATAGCAGTACAGCGTTTCAAGTGTGGAGATACAAATTGTGATTTGAGAAGCTCTTACATATCAGAGAAACCGGACATTCTCATAGACCTTCTACTGCCAATTCTATACAGCTTGTGGACGTCCGTGGAAACTCTGCCTCCAGGTTTGGTTTCTTCCCTTCTTCCTTCCCCCACCCCGCTTCGCCTTTCTCTTCTCCTAATTTTCTCTAGGCTCTGGAGGCACTTCCTTGACCACCAGAACTACTTCCAGAACCTCCCGACGAGCCGCCATTTCCACCGGTGGGCTTTGGGCTTGGACCTTTTCTTCGGAACCTTTTGCTCGATGGTGCTCTCTTTTTATCTTCATCGGAAGAAGAAGAATAGGATGAAGAACTAGAATTGGAACTGGAACTGGAACTAGGAGGAGCACTACGTTTGCATTCAAAGGTAAACCCCTCGTCCTCGGTAGTTCCATGTTGAGGAGGCTGCCCGCCCATAACACTACAAAGAACTCCGTCTGCCCTGTCACTGCCCCTTTAATTAATTAGTAAACACACAATGAAAAGAATTGATAGCTACTATACCTATTGGCTTCCTGGGCCTGTCTTACTTCTAGCGGCGTCATCATTACACTGTGTTAAAATGTGTCAGCAAAGAAATGAAGATATGGAAGGTATCCTTACTATCTCTGGGGTGGGGCGGGAGGGGCAGCAGTTCTGGCGGGTGGTGGTGTTGGAGTTCTTCCAAGTCCACCACTCAGTGATACGATGCTGGAAGCTCCGCTGCTTGGAGCTCTCGCTCTGAAGTTTGGGGTTCCCCTCGTTCATGATCTTGATCTCGATCGCGGTGGTACAGAATTGTTACCCGACATCTTGCTGCCGTATATTATTCAGAACGAGATGTGCTAGAGCTTTGATGTGAGAACCAGTTTATCGAAGTGATTGGCAAGTTGTAAAGAATGATGAGTATGGAAGTGATAAGAATTGAAGATGATGATTGAATAGCTGTGAGGAATCGGAGATTCTTATAGATTTTCAATCATCAATGAAGTACCCATATCAGAATATATCAATGAGAAAACTCCGCTTTAAATTTTGAATGTTGGCATAAGCTTTGATGTGTATCACCTCAGTCGCGGCCAGTTAAAACATCGAAGCAGGGTATTTAGAAATCCTACTATAAATACAGACAATGGCTGTGGTTATGGTCGCGGTCATTACTGTACCTGATCTATTGATGGCGGTTTCTAGAAATGACACATTATATACTAGTACTTATTACTTATGACTTATTCGGGACTAAAGCATGTTCCCATCTGCGACCAACATAGTGGAACTTTGCTCTCATATCTTGATATGTATGGCTTGCCCATCAATTGCTTCGCCTCTAAAATAAATATTCCCTGTAGTAGGATCTAGCAGGATCTATGAGTCGATTTGCCCGGCGGTTATTCTGTTTCGATTTGGTGGCAATGGTGGGTTTTGGGTGGAG
>JWJB01010692.1:0-13046 GCA_000812895.1 Rutstroemia sydowiana
CCCTTACGCACCCGTAGCCTTTGCCGGTTTCGCCGCCGCCTCCAACGTACACCCTTGAGTACTCGCCGCCAAATTCTTCATATTCTGTTGAATGCCCCCATTAAAATCCATCATCAATTTCGTAACCGTCGTATTAGCCGCCTGCAAATTCGTTCCATCCAACCCTTGCGTCAAGCTCAATTCCTCCATTTGTGCCATCGCCACAGTGGCAAGCCCAGCTGTCGCTGGATTTCCTTGTGGTGTAATCTTTTGATTGTTTTCTCGAATCGCAATACCCTTTTGAACGAAATCGAGAAGACTGGCTTTTGCAGAGTTGAAATTGTCCATGCTCATGGGTTGGGTTTGGATTACTTGGCCGACTTTACCGACTGCCATGACTTCGTTCTTTTGGTCGTCGATGTTGGCTTGGATGCCGGAGGCGAGAGCGGCGACCGAGGGTGAACATGGTGTTGCTGCTGCGGTGGCTTTAGCTCCACCGGGCTTGGAAGTTGGGGTTGGGGTTGCGGCTGCGGGAGCGGGGACTTCGGCGAATTGACGGAAGGCACCAGAGTTCATCATGACGTCTTTTTTGGTGGCGTCGGGAAGTTGTTGGATGGGGCTGGCGATGATGGTGCTCGCGAGGAGGAGGATGAGTGTGGTTTGGATTGATGAATGCATTTTGGCGTTTGGTTTTAAGTAGATATTATGAATTGATTGATTGTTTGAATGAAAGTATTGTGGTAGTTGATTAGTGGATTAAGAATTGACGGAACAAATACGGGATGACCTGCCCGCTAGGTAAACAGTGTTGAATGATATATTGGTTTGGAAGTTAAGATCGATGGATGAAGATGGAGTGGAAAATACAAGAATTCTTGGAAAATCTTGGTCCTATATAACAACTTTGTTTGCGCATAATATTGAGGGAGTAAAGTTTGCACTTTTGCAAAGAAAAGCTTGAGACGGTGTTGTGGTTTGAATCGAAAAGCTTATATTGAATCGTTTGATATCGGTACAGCTGTGACGTTATGAATGAGTGCGGAGAACTACGATATGGGATTGCATCTGGCAATGTCTGTAGACTCTTCTGAATACATGGGCATCGGATACACCTGCCTTATGCTTTCGTCGATTCATGCACTAGCATGAAATGCAAATGAACGGCTACCTGTTATCAGTCCAAGCTAAATAAACGGATCAATCGCATCCCATTACTTCCCCAGGTATAGATGTCAAAGAACCATTCATCAGTCCAAGTTAGAACAAGCGACTCAATCACAGTTCAGCGCATTCGCATGGAGAAAGTATACTTAGAAAAGTATATCAACCACAAAAAACCTTACGTGTACGATTCACACGATCAAATCACCCAAAAACCAAGTCCTGTTCCTCATTTGAAGTATGCGACGCTTCAAAGAAAAGCTAAACAACAAGAACTACAACCATAAAACCAAACAAATACATAAACACCAAGAAATCCAAAATCTCCAAGAAACTCGACAAAATTCTTGTTCTTGTTATCGAACGTGGATAGTGTGGATAAGATGAGCAGTATAAAAATACGTAGATCTGTGCACCGAGACAAAGCTTGCCCCAGAGCAGTTTTTGGAAAACTTTCTTATGCGTAGATCCCCATATCCCCATACACAACATCGGATGGTCGATAATGTGGTCTGTGGATTGAAACCGAGCGTTTCAAACGATGGGAATCACGTGGAGTGGAGTGAGGACATTGGGGCGGCCGCGTCGGCACTTCGTTCTTTTGCAATATACCGCATCGACGCAGGGGAGAGAATCAAAGATTCTTTTGATTGATGGGCGGAATAGATGTCCATTTAGGACTAGGACTGCGAGAACTTAGGTTTGTGGCCTGCTCATGCGGGTACTCACTGCTCCCGAAAGCAATTGCTGGAAGTATTGTTGCCATCTTATACCAGGTGTTCGAACAAACACCGGAGATGTCTTAACAAAATCCGTTTGATGTTGTTGTCTGGTGAAAAAGAAAAGAAAAGATGGCGAAGGATAACTTTTCCACTTTGAACTTAGTGGGGTATGCACGCCAAGCATCTTATCAGTAATCTACACTATCTCCGACCGCCAGATAACCAACCTCCAGCTCCACAAGCTGTTATCAAAATTGCTAAGAATATCTATGATTCTATGGTAGGAACGAATGATCATTGCAGTGATAAGGAGTATGTAATTATAGTAAGAGGCGGCGTCATGGGTGGGATTGGTTGAAGTATTTAGTTGTTGTTGTGCCCAGGTTTTGCTGTGAAGTAACCTTGAGGGAGCTCCAATTCTTTGTTTGCAGTTGTGTGTTCAAGATACGGTGTCATAATGAGTGCTGTAAGTGTTGCCGATGTGATTCTGTGTTGGTGAGATTAGTAAATGAAGCTAATGTACTCAGCCCGTCTTCAATGCTTCGATTCCAGATGGAGGAAATCCGGAGCTGGTGGACGTGAATGCCCAATATGCCGGCTACGAATTCCACTACACGTACCTCATATTCTGCGGTTTTATCGTCTGGCTTGTAAGTATTGCTCTCGATTCTACAGGAGAATTCTCGAGGCGCAATTTCATAATTTCGACGGCATGCGAACTATGACTAGGAGTCTAACTAACCTTCCCCCACCAGATCATCCCCGGAATAGGCCTCTTATACGGCGGACTCGCGCGTCGCAAATCCGCATTAGCCCTTCTCTTCCAATCATTCATGGTCGCAGCAGTTACCACATTCCAATGGATGTTCTGGGGGTACACATTAGCTTATTCCCGCACCGCGGGTCCATTTATCGGCGACATGGCTAATTTCGGAATGATCAATGTTATGGCAGCTCCATCACCTGGAAGTGCTGTAATTCCAGAAATCGTATTCTGTTTATACCAATTACTTTTTTGTGCATGCACAGTGCAGATTGTGGTTGGAGGTGCGTTTGAGAGAGGGAGAATTGTACCGAGTTTGGTGTTTGGGTTTTGGTGGGCTACGGTTGTTTATTGTCCGATTGCGTGTTGGACGTGGAATTCTAATGGGTGGCTTTATAAGGTATGGTTTTATTATTGCGATGGGATGGTTTAATTGGTGATGGGCATTTTACTGATTATTTGTAGTTGCCCTCTCTCGATTTTGCGGGTGGTGGACCAGTGCACATTGCATCGGGTTGGTCTGCCTTGGCATATGCTCTTGTTTTGGGGAAACGCAAGCATACCGGTGAAAAGTCACATGGTAGACCGCACAATACAACACTCGTATTTCTTGGTACCGTCCTTATCTGGTTCGGATGGTTTGGATTCAACGGCGGTAGCGCACTAAATGCATCAGTTCGAGCAATGCTTGCGGCTTTTAATACCAACACCGCAGCTTGTACAGGAATGTTAGGGTGGGTTCTTGTTGACTACATCAAGCACGGCGGCCGATTTAGTCTTGTCGGGGCATGCGAGGGAGCTATTGCTGGACTCGTTGGCATCACACCTGCAGCGGGATATGTTTCTGTTTGGTTGGCTGCTGTCATTGGATTTGTGACTGCTGTTGTTTGCGCATCTTTGCAGGATCTCAATGAATGGTTGCACATTGATGAAGGAATGGATGTATTCAAGCTACACGGTATAGGTGGAATGGTAGGAAGTTTCTTGACCGGAATCTTCGCCACATCATCAGGTAAGACTCGCCCACTATATCACGACTCAATTCTCCGCATATTCCTAATTAACTCAACTAGTGAGCATGCTCGACGGGGTAACATCAGCCTCCGGTGGCATCGATGGTAATGGAATCCAAATTGGTAAACAATTCGCTGAAATCACTGCCATCTCATCTTATTCCTTCCTTGTATCATGCGCTCTTCTCTACATCCTCAAATTCATCCCCGGTATGCATTTGCGTGTGACAGAAGAAGCGGAAATTCAAGGCCTCGATATGGATCAATTCTTTGATGAGCAAATTGGTGATTGGGGTATTTTTGATGAGTTGGATCAGAGGAAGATGGTTTTAGAGGGGAGTAGTCCCGGGACACCACACGTGTTGGAATTGAGTGAACAATCCGATGAACAGGTTAAGAAGGCTTCAGGTGCTTCGCTGTAGGGATAGTACCGTAGTAGGTCTGCTTGGTGGAGGGGTTGTTGCGAGTGGTTGGGAGAAAATCACTGTTTAATTTGTTTGGCGGTCAATATCGGGAATCAAAACGCGCCCGTTTATAGTGCAATAGATAGTTCGAATTTGCTTGGGATTTGAATCATATTTCTTCCAGATGGGTAGGTCGAACTACTGCTGGTACTCATTACATGCGTAAAAGTACTCCTTAAATGGCTAGAATCACTCCTTGCATGTACTTCCCAGTACGCATTTCAATTTTGAGAGTGTTAATCTTGACAAGCTCGAGGGTAATGATACACACCGCCGTGATTTCGAATGACGGAGTTAGGAAAACCCAACATGTTCGATATGACCTCATATATAATGAAGTAAAACTCAATTAAGGTTGTTTGCGTTCGCGTTCAAGCTGACGTCCGGATGACAGTAATACGGATGTGCAGCTCCTATGGCACAGCTTTAACCATTTTTTCGTTTAAGTCGTTTAGGTTGAATTGAAACTATTTAGGCTATGGGTAAAGCTGGGATCGGGGTTCAACTTGGGGACCGGGGTGGATTCGTAAGAGACAAATCGAACGGAGTTACCGCAATAATTCCTGTTTGTCGGGATACGCTAGCTCTTTGACATGGATTCGGAATATCTTAAAATGCTTGGATGTTGATTATTGGCTGGGTTAAAAGGGCTGATATTGGTTAAAAGGGCTGACCAATAACCAGAAAGCTCGCCGTTTGGATTCGGACCAGAGATGTTGCGCTAACATTTGCTCCAAGATATCAATTCACTGATCTGCGAACATTTCGCTCTTTTTGTATGAATACTATATATTCTTAAACCCAAATACCGGTAAACTGTTACTCTGACTGTACTGTGGCACATACGGTATTGTACTTCCGTGGATCTAAATGAGGTTACGGGAGGAATGTTAATTAGTGTTACAATCGGCCTGAAGGGCGCAGTGCACCTAGCGCTCTTATAGGTCCGGCACATATGCTATGGGTTGGCTAATCAGATGGGTGAATAGATTGCTGCCATAGTGATGTATTTCATGTTTTAATTAAAGAAGTATGGTGGAATAATTCCTAGCCCATTCTTACAACCGTTGCTGCGACAAGCTTTGTGTTGGGAGATGTGTTCAAAAAAAAGCTGCAGGAAGCCGATTCATTCATATCGGGGTCCCCTAGAATTTCCTTTCTTTAACTTGCGATTTGCATCAATATACCTTTCACCGATTTTCTCATTCAATTAATAGTTAATCAACAAAGATGGCGTTCCTAAAGAATCTCGCAATCATTGCTGGTGCAAGTCTTCTGAATTTCGCAAACGCAGCCACGTTGACAACCACCATCAACAACACCACTTACAATATCAGCGCAATTAATTGCTACGACATCGCCGTCATTGGAGGTGGTTCAACCGGGACCTATGCTGCAATACGTCTCCTCGATTCCGGAAAATCGGTGGCAATCATCGAGAAACAGGACCGGATGGGCGGCCACACAAACACATACCTAGACCCTGTTACAGGTCTACCCATAGAATTTGGTGTTCAAATACTACTTAACACCTCCATAGTACTCAACTACACCTCCCGTCTCAACATTACTTTAGGATCGGATGTCGGTGCTCCAAACCTTCGCGAATATGCCGACTTCCGCACCGGTATCCAAAATTCTACTTTCTCAATCGCAGATGTCGCAGCTGGTTTCACTATCTATTCCACTCAATTGGCTCAATATCCGTATCTTGATTCTGGATATTATCTTCCAGATCCGGTGCCCGAGGATCTCTTATTACCGTTTGGCGATTTCGCTGAAAAGTATGCGCTAAATTCTGATTTCGTGTTTCTGATCACCCTATTTGCGCAAGGCTTTCCCGATATCCTTGCTACTCCAACCCTATACATTTTCAATATCATGGGAAGGGAGACCATTGAAGCGATATCTGGGGGTTTCGTAGCGCCATTAGGGAGTCGCGGCGTTATGGCAATATACGAGAATGCGGCGACGGTCATCGGGGACGAGAACATATTCCTCAACAGCACAATTATCGCAGTAGAGCGCAACGATTCTGGCGTAAAAGTACTCTTTGAGACGCCGAGCGGACTTCAACTTGTTGAGGCCACACAATTGATCTTTACCATTCCACCCAAGGTCGAAAATCTGATAGGGTGGGATCTCAGTCTTGAAGAATTTGACCTCTTCTCTCAATTCACGAGCTCAGGTTACTACGCCGCGATTGTGAACAATACCGGCATCCCAGGGGGTGTATCTGTCGACAACGTCGATTCGAATAGCAAATACGGAGTCCCGACTTTCCCTGCTTTATATTCCACTCAAGCCAGATCAGACCCGGCGCTCATAGCCACTTATTATGGAAGTCCCACCGACCTCTCGGATGATGAAGTCGAAGCCGATATGATAGCTGAAATCAGTCGATTACAAATCGCGAATAAGACGGCTGGGAATCCGGAAATCTTAGCTTTCGCGAGTCATACGCCGTTTCAATGCTCGGTTGATGCTGATGCTATCCAGAATGGCTTTTATAGTGATTTGTATGCGTTGCAGGGAAAGAAGAGTACGTGGTATACGGGAGCGGCATTTTTTGTGCATGATTCGAGTAGGTTGTGGAAATTTACCGAGGCGTTGATTCCGAATATTACGGCGATTTGAAAATAAGTGGCTGCAATTGGGGTTGTATGGTTGTAATATTTCGAGGGCGGAGTGGTTGTTATGGGAGTGAGTTTTATGGGGGTGATTTTATGGGAATAATGTAGCTCTCGAGGGAGTTTGTGGGTGGAAGTCATATGTCGGGTTTGGATTGTGGTAGAGTTAAAGGGAAATATGACACCATATAATATGATACGCCCATTAGATGAAGAGAACCAATATGAAAAGGAAAATAGCATGCTGAAAATTAGGCTCCAAGAGTGGATGTGCACGATTTTGGTGCTGATAATTCTCATAAATGTGCTCAACCACAGACAGTCTTTCTACACGCTAGTAGAGTATACGAGTATGGATACTGTGCCTCTATCGCGCATCAATCCCGGAGTTCAGATTCCTAATCATCTTCCCCATCACTCATCTTAGCTCCTAAATTCATATGGCTTTGCGCAAGTGCAAAAACATCAACCCATCCATCACCCGCGGGTCTCTTTTTCCCTCCTTCATACACCTCATTCAAGTAAATCTCAGCCTCGCGTCCCCATCCCAGCAATTGGTCTTCAGATCCCCAATCTCCCATTGCCATCAGCCCAATAGGAATGTCTCCCTCGCCTGCTGTCTTGACGGGATCAACATACCCAACCGGAACGCTGATGGCGGGGTTTCCGCATAAGTTAGCAAGCCAAATATACTCCATACTATGATTTGTGTTATCCATATCCGATGATCCATATAGAAGGTGACCTTCAGATTTCATGTCCCATCCTGGCATTGGAGATGTTGGGGTAACGATGAGTAGTCCGGGATATTGCTTATACAGGAACGAAAGATGTTGCATAAGAATATTCCGTAGTCGTTGCGCGGAAACATAATCAAGTGCCGTTGTATGTGCGGCTCCTGCAAGCACAAGCTTGTTCGCAGGGTTTAGCCCAGAGACCCACGAAGATGAATCGTGAGTCCCGTCTAGAATATGTTGGGAACGGACATGAGGAACCAATTCTGCAAATATTGTGCATGTATGGGCCGTATGGCCTTCAGCAATGTAGGGTATTTCGATATCTACCACTTTGTAACCTAGTACTTTTTCATAATATGCTACAGCCTTTTGACAGATATTCACAACCGAATCATCAGCTACTGCAAACCATGGCTTGCAGATGCCTATTATTTTTGGTCGAGGAGCAAACTCAGAACTTGGAGGTTTGAAATGCCCGCCTATCGGATCGGAGGAATCTGGTTGTGCGACAACCCTATACATTGCTTCGAGGTCCGTCATTGTTGCTGCCATAGGTCCAGTTACCGTAACTGTACTGCCTGTATCTTCCAATCGTCCATGCGTTGGTTTCAAGCCATAAATTCCACAAAACGCAGCCGGGATTCGGATACTTCCTCCTCCATCTGAGCCAAGCGTGAATGGTATCAGACCTGCTGCTATAGCGTATGCTGCACCAGAAGAAGAGCCACCGGTGTAATACTGCTTATTGTGCGGATTTCTTGGGGTTCCCCAATTGGGATTGCAGCCTGTAGTGTCAAGTCCCAATTCATGCATGTTGGTTTTCCCAAGGATAATTGCTCCGGACTCTTCTAGCTTTTGGACGGGCCATGTTGATGTTTTCACTATAGGGAATAGAACATCGTTTTCAGCGCGTCCTAAAGTTGTTCGATACCCAGCCACATCTTGTGTGTCTTTTACAGCGGTCGGTATGCCGTCTAGTAACCCAAGTGATCTTCCCGCTGCGTACCGAGCCGTTGAATTTTCAGCAGCAGCGAGGATGTTGGATATGTTCGTCGCAATGAAGGAGAATGAGTGGTTTGATGGAGATGGGACATCTCGGCGAATGAGTGGAATCAGGGACTCGCACACTGCGAGTGGGGTAAGCTCTCCTGAAAGATACTTGTTGTGATAATCTATGACTGTATGATAACGACCAGGAAGATTTTCGAGGAGCTTATTGAAAGATTTTGGATTAAGATTCGGAACGTAAGGGGAACCTGTATCGTTTGCAAGCGGAATAACGGTTGGCTGGTGACATTAGATTTGTAATACACGCTTTTGAAATCAGGAATTCCTTACCATCCAACTTTCGGTAACATTTCCATAGTCAAGGTTTCTCAAACCATCTATCCCGTTATTGGCGTGTAAGTATCTCTGGATAAATGGAGATTTGGATGCGCTAGTCGATACTGGTCAGCCCTAGACGAAAGCAAGATACCGCGGGTTTAATGTATTACTTACAGCCATCCCGCAATGACCAAAGGTATGCCACTCAGTACTGGATAGACTTTCTCCCTCACTCGAAACGGTATGTCGGGGCCTTGTACAGGCTTCGGATAACCGACGAAACCCCGGTCATATGCATCTTTGGGCTTGGTGGGTTCGGACATAGAATTGCCTACAGGAGAATGCCGTTCCAGCTGAACAAATGTCATCTATTTACCTTCGTGAATCCGAGGTACTTTACTTTGAAGTCAAGAAGGATATAGATGTTTGCTATATACAAAGTTCGAAGAGTAAGTTATGTGTCTGGATTTAGCATTTTTTAGTTGATCGATGTACAATTTGTATTATTATTTTACATATTTTCATTAGGAAATATGATTAAAGCAAAATCAATATTGACTAATAAGAGTACAGTTTATTCTTTTAAAAACACAATGAGTTAAGGGTAAAATCCATTACTGTAATGTGGATGCGAGGATTCCAAATCTACTATCCAATAATATTTACACAGCATTGAATGCGCTGAAAATCGCTAACTGTTATCAAGAATCTGACAGGAAAGCCAATCGAAAGTTGCCAGAAGCCGAAACAACCATCTAAGACATCGTGAGCAGCCATCTTCTCTCAGACATTCGAGCCAATCAAGACATAGAAAATTGCTATTCAGTCCTTGAAAAGTAAATTACGCTGATAAAATGCGATATATAATTGATTTATGGATTGGGCACTACCAATCATCAATGTGCGGAGAGTGGTGTCATCTTTTCCCCACAAAATGGTAACTGTTGGATGCACGTTGGCCGAGTTGACTAGCTAGACCTGATGAGGTATATATCCCAGTTTGAAAAGGCAGGCTAGTATCCTTCGGGGGTACCGGTGGTCTACCTGGTATAAGTCAGTCACTCATTACTTCATTTTACTTTTTCCTACGTTTTCTGGCTGTAGAATTCATTTCTCCTACTGCTTAGTCGAGCGCCATAGGCTCTTGTCTAGCAATTAGTTCAATTTGCGCGGCCATTCTCGACCATTTTCTGCTATTGCAATAGAATGTTTTTAGCCAGCTTGCTGGGGAATATATCAATTCCCGACCTGGTGCGTATGGGGATGGAAAAAAGGATCATGAGAAAGTTATATAATCACTCACCCTTCAAGGTGCGAGCTCGAGGCCATGAAAAAGTAAAGAATCCAATATTCTTATTGAAAAAATAGCTAGCCGGTTAAAAGCCTGGGATCGCGGCTGCAGGCCGCCACATTTAATTCCAAACTTCCCATACCCGCATGGCCTAAAATTTTGAAACGAAGCACATGTCTTGGCTGCAGTCTCCTCAATGGCCAACTTTTATGTCACTTCTGAGATATGCGATTTGCACTATCATCTACCATCAACTCTGCCATGTATCATTAAAACCATTCCTTGAACCTATAATGACACAATTATTCCATCTCGTGCCTGAGATACATCAAGCTTGTAGTGTATTCGCACTTCGGCTTACAGTCGTTTCTTCATGCTGAGCCTCTTCATCACTAGGCGTTCTCCCCAAATTATCCATAGGATACGTACTGTCATTGAGTCTATTTTCAGGATCGTAGGGATCCAATGCATGCGATTGCTTCCGTGGCGCACCCCTTCCGGAGGGATATGAAGCCGATGAAGTAGTATTTGTCCCAGATCGACGAGATCGAATTCCACTCCAGGTTGAAATCAAATTCGGACCAATTGTATAAATGAATTTTTCAAAAAAGGGAAAGCAACAACATAATATACCAATACATATTTCAGCCAGCGCCCAAAATCCGGTACCGGTGATATAGTAAGTCGTGTCTCCGGTGGTTATGAGGAGAATGCTGTAGACTAAACGTGCTATTGAGCTCATACATGCCCTAGTATCATACCCCTTGTCAGCATCGTCCATCGTATTTACATTTATCCATGAGCAACTTACAAAAGACCAGTTCCAAATAGAGCACACAGTTTGATTTTCCTCTTCCTCGACATGTGAAGATGCCAGATTGAATATACAGGTAGGGAAAATATCGCAAAGTCCGAGACGACGTTGAATACAGTGGTAGCAAAAAGCTGCGAGTTTTGGTCGATACAATGACCTTCTAAAAGTTTGTTCCAGGAAAAAGCAAATGGAGTACAGGTAAAAATTTCAATCCATGCTTTTATAAAATAGAAGAGGAAGTTCGTCCATATAAGAATTCTGATACCCCAATATACGTTACCCGCCGCTGATGACACGAAAAGTTGTCGAAATTGAAGTAAAATAGCCAACTTGACAACAAAAAGTGTGGGACAGTACATTATGTCCACTATTTTTGCATACTTTTCTACGTATTAGTAAATCATTATTTGTGTCTTTTCTGAAGTTATTAACTCACATAAAGGAGCTTAAAAAGATCCCGAAGATGCGTATCCCATTGATGTGCTCCGGCATAAGGTGCGGTCAGATAGATAGGAACAAAACAACCGATGAATAATGCCTAAAATGAGATAACTTTTAGCATTGAATTGAAGCATGAGTTACGCGTGGTAGAAATACCCATCCAAGAACTACAGTGACTAGGTTGCAAAATCTCAGCGTCTATAAGGATGTATCGGAGTAACTCAAACTTACAATCTTCCCACCCGAGTATCTTCACAATATATGCCCTAGTATAGATTCGCATGAGAACGGCCAATGTCGTAAGGGGAATAGCAATTCCCGCTACAACATTAAGATACCACGCGATAGAATATGGATGATCGAAATCTGGCTTCTGTCCGTAGGGAGGTGCGAGCGCTGGCCCTTCGAGAAGAGCTTCAAGCTCGGCCGGCGTGAAAGGCTTCATGTGTACAGTTACGGGTAACAATTGAGAAGTAGAAGACCTAGTGCATATATATTTCGAACAGGAGAGTTGGCTGAAGGAAAATTAAGTAAAAAGAATCGAGTCATGATGGGGAATCTGCGATAAAAGTACCCCTGTATGCAGAACTCAAATGTAACGCTGCATCGAGATTCTAAACAAACTCGTACGAAGAACTCTGCAGCTTCTTCAAAGCTCGCATATTCTGTGGTTTGATTGGCCAGATAGTTGGGAGCATATTACCAATTTTGTGAGGCCGCTCAGATTATCAGTAAATAGAATATTGCAACCCTGATTTCGTATGTCTGCCTTGCCAAATAGATATGTAGGAATTGTGCCCTGTAGGCGCATGATAAATTCTATTGCTTCCGTATTTAGCATGACACCAATTTACACACCTCTGTATGTTCTGATGTGGGTGGTATCTGATGGCTAGTATGAGCTCAACCAACCACATCTTCGAGTATTGAAGAATTGGAACGCCATGAATGTAACACCATACACTATCGAACCATGTAAATGGCAGCAGTAGTGAACTACTAATTGAAAGGCAACTTCAGTGTCCAGTTTTGGCTGAATAATTATATTAAATTTAACAAGGAGTGTCGTAGAATTATGTTTCTTCGCAAACTCTATCAAGAATCAGTACGAGGGCTCATTTAGTGAGGACTTGAAAGAGAGCCTACCTTCAATACTACATCAAACGATAGATTCCATCAATATCAGAACGGAAAGGATAGATATATGTGGCGGTCGTCTATCAATTTTGGTCATCTGCTTACAATACTCGGCGAGTGAGTGCATTTACAGGCGATTGGTTCTGATTTTTCGATCCTACGTCGTGTTCCAAATTTTCCTTCGTGCGGCACAGTAGAATTTAGCAGTCAATATTTCGAAGGGGGGTTAAGATTGTTTCGTGGGAAAATGTGGTTGAATGGCGGAGTTCTCTATCTCAGTGACTTATGGAGGTACTATCACTATTGCTGTAAGAAATAAAGTGGGAATTTTCTTTTCTTTTTCTTTTCTTTCGTTCGAAATCAATAGCTTTTCGTTCTTCGAGGTTCATTTTGTTTTAAATGTACCATATAGCCAAAACCCAGATTATTGTACTAGGTACCAAAAGCAAATTTTATGTTTTTTATAGCAAGTCTTGCTATAAAATAATGCATTTAGCACAGGGAGTGACGGTTTTCTTAAGAATGGACCTCACCCAATGTTTCAATGCAGGGAAAGAAGAGTACGTGG
>JWJB01010693.1:0-24270 GCA_000812895.1 Rutstroemia sydowiana
TTACTCTCGCCCCCTTCTAAACACAAACGCTTAGTCCCTTATCTCTTCTGCTGGTCTCAGAACTTCTTGGGGATTCTTTTGATAATGCACTTGGCAAAACATAACCAAATGCTCAAGGAAATCACTGAGAACTTTTGCGGAGAAACTTTCGAAAGAGATGTTGCTATCACGGTGCAGTTGATGTTGGACTGGATCAGAGATCTGAGTAGTGGGAATGATCCTGTTGCGGAGTGGTGCTGGAAGATGCTCAGCGGTGTTTACTATTGATGCGAGCGAAGGCTGACCAAAGGAGCGAGTCAAATTCGGTAAAGTGATGGTGACGGTAATATTAGGTATTGATCGATGTTCCCAAAGTTGTCTCAATTCAGGAGATGGCTGGCTCGAAGTACAAAAACGAGGATATCATGAGCATGTAGGCGTCCGTTTCATAAGGTATGCTCATAATTAGGATGCGAAGGGGGCATATGAAGGCAGCATGTGAAGGGGGAACATACGTCGCTACTAGGACTTCTAGTCGAGCCTGGCTAGCAGGTAAGCAAATGCGTTTCAAACAAACGGAGATGTATATGCTATACACGAATACATAACCTCCAGGTCTCTCAATCATGTGCTCTTGTTTGGGGCCTCACGTACAATACGATGTGACAACACAGGAACAAGTTGATATATGCATGCATGATTTTTTCGAGACAATCTAAATCTAAAGTTGTACAACTATACAAAGTCTACAGCTTAGACTGCTTGCGTCTATCAAAATTGTTTTCAAGTAAATAATCAGGGTATCTCTTATTGCCAACCATACCTCCCGGGTGTCTCCCTATTCCAGTAATTAGTACTACTGACTCTCAACCATGAACACAACAAGAATGCAACTTACAGTTTCCCCCATCAATAACCAAGACTTCTCCATTCACAAAACTCCCCGCGTCGCTAAAAAGGTAGACTGTGCCATCTGCGATCTCTTTTACAGTGCCATATCTACCCAGCGGATTTCTTCTTTGAGCCTCTCCACTACTCTCACTCTCCTTGTCACCCAACCTAGCCATCCCCTCTGTGCCTTCAATGGGACCCGGTGTTATCACATTACTAGTCATCCCTCTTGGTCCATATTCCAATGCTGCTGTTGCGGCAATAGCATCGACGCCGGCCTTAGCCGCTGCTGCATGGCCTTGCAACGCCATACCAGTAAAGTGGAACGTCGCAGATATGAATATTATGCGTCCACCAGTCGAAGGATTGGAGGCGACGTTCGGATTGGCGGACGCGGATTTCAAAAGTGCTGAGGCGGTAGCCTTCAGGGTATTGAAGGACCCAAGCGTGTCGATTTCAAGGACGGTGCGGAAGGCATTAGATGATAGTCCTGAGAGAGGCGATATGAAGTTCCCAGCTGCACCTGCACTGTTTAGCAGCACGCATTAGTATAATAATTTCCTTTGATGCAAATGCAATAACATGGAATGTTGCTGAATAGTGGGAGTGAGAGAGCGCCTTACATGACAAAATCTATTCCTCCCAATTCATTCACACATCTTTCAACGGCACTTTCCAAGCTTTGTATATTCCTCACATCCACATTCCCAATACCAATCACTTTTGCTCCAGATCGTGCCGTGGCGATGGATTTGGCCATCGATTCAGTTTTGGAGACATTGCGCCCGATGATACATGCGTTTGCTCCTAGGTGAACCAGAGCTCTAACTTGGGCCGAGCAAATCGTGCCAGCTCCACCTGTACAGAAAACTACCTTGTTGTCTAGTAGTAGTAGGCATTAATAAGATAGACCTCTGGAAGATAGGATCGATAGGGGGTTAGATCAAGAGATAATAATACCAAATATTCCATCTCTCCAGACATTTGAGAGGTATTCTGATCGAGGAATCGCCATTGTGAATGTTTCCTAGTGAGATGAATGTGGTTAAGAGGGAAATTCAGTATCGACCCTTCCGAAACTCTTATGAAAGTTATTCTTATAAGTACTCGCCCAAGTCCCCAAAGTAAGTGTTCGTTCGATTTGATGGGATGGGACACTAAACTAATCAAGAGTCCGGGGAAATTTGGACCTCGGCACCGATTCATTATCTAAAAGTGTATGGGTTAAGGCAGCAACCAGGTATTTTCTAAGTATCTAGGCACTCATTTCAGGCACAAATTTCTTTTTTAGATCCCAGCCGAAAAATTGACAAGGGTTTTCCAATTCCGCAACCCAGTTTATTCTCCACCTGCATTGGTTAACCAAGAAGCACCAGAAGCGAACTCTTCCATACAGACTTTGATCTTTGCCTTGTCACTTCCCCTTCTCTTTGTATTAGGCTTGACTCAAATCTTGAGTAAAAATTATATCCTGAAGAAGGCAGTACATTTTGATACCAAGATGGCTATGAGAACAGTTTCAACCTTGAAGTTCGTGGGGAGCATTTCCCTGGGTTTACTTACCGTACGATTTCCCTCTTACCCCACCATGACATCTATTAGCTTTCGATTATCCTTATCCCATTTCCAAATACCATAGTCGCAATCGCACGGCATCCGATTGATTTCACCTCAACTGAAATGAGTATGAGATCGAGAACTAACATGGTTGAATAGGGCGTGTCGTACACACTCAGCTCACTCACGATCCCCGCACTCCTCACCCTTCCATCCGCCACTCAGGCCTCCAACTCATACCAATCACTCAACACTCTCACCACATACCATATTCGCTCGCTGACCGGCCTCTCATCATTTGCATTTCTTCTTGCCTTCTACCTGTCTCCTCGCGGTCAAAAACATCCCTATTTACTATGGACTTCCCTATTCGCCGCTTCTACTTCCTTTGTCGATCAATTCATCCCACTATCGAGCAGCGCCACCCCAAAACGTATTAAGCCAGCTAAGCAAAACAAGGGAAAGAATAGACAAATGGATGCGAGCTACGAAGTTCTAGGTGATTCCAATAGCGAGGGTATGGCGAGCAGTGGTGACGAAGATGACAGGTTCAATGGAGAGGAGGTGAGAGGTGAGATGGAGGGTGAGATGACGAGACAAATTGTTAGGACTGTCGTTGCTGGTCTTGGATTTGCAATGAGTGTTGTGGGAATTTGGGGAGATGGTGGCGTTAGCGAAATTGTTTTCGTTGAGGTTGCGTGAAGAGGAACGGTGTATATGTTAAGGTGGGAATATTCATGACTTGATGATATAGGATCGGGTGGTTTGGGAATCTACCATGAATACAATGGACAATATATGGGAAGGTATGCTGGGTTGCTGCTTGAAATGATGGGATTGTATATTGGTTACAGACATAGGGTGGGAACAGCACACTCCTCTTCTCAGTTGCTCTAAGTAATGGTTTTTGTGCACGCCGCTCTTTGATATGAAAATGTATTCTACATTCACAAATCGACATATATCTGTATATTCATAAGTCTCTTATACTTTATCTTCTCGTATCTTAAATAGGTTAGCATATAGGTGCCAGTTCACTGTCACTCGAGATTAATCAAAATTTAGCAAATGACATGGATTTAGTATGCCCTTTCTTTACTACACATCGTTCCCCATCCCCATTACCATTATACGGTCATCGCTCTTTCTCTAATCAAACCGAATTATCTATGATCTCACAGATAAAAATAAAACTGAATGCTCTTTTTATACTATACATCCTGCAACCAAACACGGTTGATGAAGTAGATGATTCCTGCTGTTGGTAGATTTGGCAGACTTGTGGGCCAATCGCAGGAATTCGAGCAGGTACTGGTATGCTTTTCGGTAGTAGGTATACTTTGCGGCAATTATCTGTAAACAGTCTGCCGCGCAATCATAATATAATTGTGGTCCCCTTTTCATTGGTATTTTGCCCTATCTTCGAAATTATTTGTTGATTATATCGAAGGCAAAAATACCTATCCCAATAGCTATGGATGGGTTTAACCTGTTTGGCATTGACAATAATATGAACTTGAAGGCCTAGACACTTCGATGACATGGCCAGAATGAAGGAACAACCAATCTTTATCTGCACCTATTTCCAAAAGGAGGAACAGCCTGAGTTCTCTCATCGCAGCCTCACTACAAGTACCTAATAAAGATCTTGAAACTTGGAATACTTACAAGTTCCTAGGAAGAGTAACAAAATGCATCACATGTTAACCCAATATATATCAATTCATCATCTAACATATCTACCCAGTACATTATTTATTACCAAACAAATAGATATCCACAGTTACCCAAAGAATTCTTCAGAAGAACTGGGAACATTCCATCACCACCTACTGTGACCTACATAGGTAATACGTATTCACTTTTTGAAGTTTCGGCAGGAAGTTGTCATTGCGCCACAATCTAAACGTCAGGTAGGCCAGTCTTAGTACGGTAAATTTTAGTAAATTACACTAAATACGTCACCGTTTTACCGTTTATAACCCATCACCCCGCTTGTTTATAGCCAAAGCTTTAGAATACCTAAGATATTTATGCAAGGTTCTAGTACCTACCCTTACCATTTTAAGCTATCCTCCTAGCACTACAAATACAAACAAGAAGACACCACATTTACCTTTCCTCTCCCACCCCACCATCCATTCTACTTGAAATCACAAAGTTTCCTCAACCTTTCTACTCTATAATCAACTATTCAAAAGAATTTTCAAATCAACAACAAATCAATCTCTCTCAAGAGCATCTTCATAAACAACAGTAAATTAACATCAAGATGTCTGCTAATACCGTACACGTCAAGAACATCTCTAAGGAGACCAGTGAGAAGGAAGTTAAAGACTTCTTCAGCTTCTGGTAAACCATAACTTACTCCTGTTTTATTTTTATATTTACTAATATTTACGATGTAGTGGAAAGATTACCAGTCTTGAACTTGGCCCGGTCGGAGAGACACAAAATGCGAACGTAGTGTTTGAGAAGGAAATGGCAGCCAAGACTGCGTTACTGCTCGACAATACACAACTTGGTTCAACCCAGGTCAAGGTTGAAAGTGCAGCCGGGTCTGCTTTGGGTGATGAAAGCCATCATACCACCAACGAAGAGCGAGACAGTGATGAAATTACTCAGGATGAGAAGCCAAGAAGCCGCATCATTGCTGAATATCTCGCACATGGGTATGCCATTGGCGACACAGCTGCTCAACGTGCCATCGATCTCGATCAAAAGCACGGCGTTTCCTCCCGGTTCTTGAACACCCTCACCAATTTGAATCAGAAATACCATGCAACCGAGAAGGCGAAGGGTCTCGACCAATCTTATGGCGTTACACAAAAGACTAACTCCATCCTTTCCGGTTTGACTTCTTACTACGAGAAGGCCGCCGGAACACCCACTGGCCAAAAGCTTGTCAACTTCTACAGCTCCACTTCTCAACAGGTTCAGGACATCCACGCGGAGGCTCGTCGTTTGGCAGATCTCAAGAAGAATGAGACAGAGAAGGTTTCGGGTACGGAAAAGACTACTTGTAAGTGCGGTTCAATTTCTGGAGACTGTCCATGTGCGGCCGGCTCTTGTGCCTGCGCCGATTGTGGCAAATCCGATGTTAAGAAGGTTTCCGGTTCCAATAAGACAACTTGTGGTTGCGGCGGTAACACCTCCAAATGCGGTTGTCTTACAGGCCAATGTGCCTGCAACTCATGCCCAAAGGCCCGGACGGAGAAGGTCCCTGGTACTGAAAAGACCACTTGCAAATGCGGTGCCCAATCCGGAGATTGTCCATGCGAGGCCGGCTCCTGTGCCTGTGCCGACTGTGGGAAGTCCGATGTAAAGAAGGTCTCTGGTTCTAACAAGACTACTTGTGGCTGTGCTGGTAATACCTCTAAGTGCGGTTGCGAAGTCGGCGAGTGTGCTTGCAACTCATGTCCAAAGGCCCAAACTGAAAAGGTTGCTGGCAGCGAAAAGACGACTTGCAAGTGTGGCGGAGACAATACTAACTGCCCTTGCGTCGAGGGAAAATGTGCTTGCAGTGGTTGCTCAAAGTAATCAGGGATCTCATTCAGTGATTTCTTACGGTCGTTCTCTTTAAGTCAATTTCTTTTGGGTGGTTTTGGGAAAATGTATTATTAGGTTGCGTTTGCTGACATTCACCCCTTGTCTTTTCAGCTGATCCAGCTGATGTTGTTGGTTCTACGAAAGTCGCTCCTCTTGAGCCTGAAAAGTCAACTGCTTGATTGTTTACGTTAGTTCTTTTTCGATGTATGATGATATACGGCTGGCGGTCTTGCGAGGATGGGCACAGGGTGGTTATGGTTATTCAAAATGATATGAGGATGGGATATTGAAATGCTTTTATGAGCGATGGCTAGTTTGCGGAAACGCTTGTATCACAGATAATTACAAAATCTGCGTTGTCTAACAAATTGACGTGCACAATATGTGTTATTATTTGCATTGTACTACTATTTTGACGACAGTTAACTCGTGCCTGTAAATGTAAATATATTCGATACGTATTTCCCAGCGCTGGGAATCCACCTCCATTACATATCAATAGATGCGATCACCATGACATATCAATACATGCAATCATATACTAGTACGGTATTCACATATCAGCAACACTAGTAACCAAGTTTTCTTAGCACGATTGCGTATTTTATGCATTTTTGTACGAAGTATGTAGAAATCAATAATCGTCATGTTGAAAGTTGGTGATTCATTCATTCATTTATTTATTTATTCATCCACCGATACCAGTTATGCCATCATTCCCATTATCATCGGTATCTATTTTAATGTACATGCTTGCTTGCTTGCTTGCTTGCTCCTGTAGTCGCTTGCTAACTCGCTCGCAGGCTCGCTAACCACTCATTGCTTAACATGAGGCTCTACGGTCTTCTTTGCTACCTCCTTCATGTGATCATCTAATGGGCCTTTGGGGTTGGATGGTAGGTTCTATATGGAAGAAAAGGGAAGAAGGTTAGAATTGAATTTTTTTTGGAGTATGAGTGAGTGAGAGGGTAAAAGGGTAGAAGGGTAGAGGAAGAAATAAAACACATACCTCAAGATCAGATTTACTTTCTTCTTGGTTATTTCCTCCTTGATTAACTCCCTTGGCGTCGGAGGGGGGTGCGTTGACTTGTGCGCCGGATTGGGTGGATGGGTCGGGGGATTGACGACCTGCGTTTGGGGCGGACATATTTGATTTTGGAGTGGTAGTTGTGTGTGGTTTGGGTTTTCGTTTGTGATGTTGAAGTTGAAGTTTGGAAAATCTGGTGAGATGGTTTGTTAGTTTTTTTGCGAGGTAGATAGATAGCTTTGGAGATGGAGGGGTATGTGTTTTTAAGGTTGATGTTGGTGAGATTGTGGGTGGTTGTTATGGAAATGGTAAGGATAACTGTGAAATGATTTGAGATTGGGATAGAAATACATACTTGTTGCTTTGCTTTGAGGAAGATGAAGATTTGTAGATTTGTTTGGATGTTTATGAGTTGAAAAGTAGAAAGGTTTTCTTGGGTTTGGGCAGCTCTGGAGCTCTTTCATATACTTAAATTTTACTACGTCATGGTATGGAAGGCCAGGCATTCAATTCTAAAGATTACCCCACTACTGTATTTTAGGATAAAAAAGGTCCGTAGCCAACTTCCTACTACTACTACTAGGTACATTTAGAAATATTCTTATCAAGCCACACCGGTAGCTACCTCATAGTCAGCCACAATTAGAAATGTTAATAGAACTTCTTAGACGAACCCATTCAATTCCTATTCCCCACTTTTCAATTTAACCTTACCTTGCTACTACTTGCACTCCCGTGGAACTACTCCTAGTTTTATTTTGATTAATAAAACCACACCCCCTTCCCCTCAAATTAAATTTTATCCGTACCCAAAGCAAAAAAGCCTTAACAAAAGTTGATATCAATAATAAGTGAATTAATTATTTACTAGTATTAGGGAATCCGTCAATCAATCAATCCCCATCAACAGAAAGCTTCAACATCCCATCCTCTTCTTTCAAAATAAACAAGTGTACCAAGTACAAAATACAATATCGACAACTTCATATTTATTTGTATTCTACATACAATAAACATAAAAATTCTTACTTCTTTCTCTATTCTATGTGAGACTTTCAATACCTACTGGTACATATGTTTATGGTTACACATATTTGAAACTTTGATACTGGTACAGATTCCTATTTGTTATTAATCTACAACTCACAACTGCTCACTCCACTTGAAATATTTACAGCTCACTTAGCACTTAACCACTTACCGCGTTTTCAGCTTTGGGCAAATAATAATATGGCCCCTGATCTAAATTCCGTACCTCGATCTCCAAGACCTTCTACCGAAATACCCCGTATTGCGTCGCGAGATTCCTCGAGACCAACTTCTCAGGCCATGTCTACCCCTTCTCTACCTCCATCAACAGCTTTGAATATTCTTCCTTCAAATCAAAGTGCGGTTGCTGCAACTTCGCCTCCTATCACTTCACCAGATACTACTACATCTGCGACTGCAATAGCTACTTCTGCTGACAATACTGGAGTCGGAATGGGACCTGGACCTTTGAGACATCCGCGTCCTTTGACAGCTGCGGATCTGCATTTACAATTGGAAAAGGAACAAGAAGCTGTTGTACGTATACATTTCTTTGTTTTCCAAAGTCGATATTAATTGATATTATTAGGTAAATCGATTGACACGAGAGCTATCGATGCTACGAGCTGCACAAAATGCTTCTGTTGTCTCAAATTCCTCTTCTACCTCAGCAGGTCTAGCCGATGCCTCAGAAAATACAAACCATCTCCTCTCCGGCCCTAATCATCCCATTCCTTCACAACGTCGACATCAACGCACATCTTCAAGCACCTCAACCCGAAGTATCACAGCTCCAACCAGCAGCATGACCACAATTGGCGGGATCGCCGCACCACGACCATCAAACCCACAATCACTCAGTCGACAAAACTCCATGACAGGAGCTTATCGCTCTGGAGCCAGTAGTCCAGCCCTAAGCGGAAGTTTCCATAACACAGACCAATTTTCCCACTTCTACCAACAAAGACCAAGTCTTGCATCGCATAGAGATCATAGTTCAGGAATAGTACCTACGATGGGCGCAAGTGGGGATTCAGCAACTAGTGTACCAACAACAGCAAGATATGAAGAGGCGGCGTTTCATAGACATGAATTGGAAACGGTAAAGAGGGAAAATGATGCGTTGAAGAAGAAGATTAGGGATTTGGAGAAGACGTTGAGGGATAGGAGACAAAGTGATGCTAGTAGGACTAGAAGTGAGAGTGTGAGTACTACGGCGAGTATGGGGATTGGGATTGGAAGAGTGAGGGATAGGGAAAAGGAGGCGGAGGTTAATGAGGATGCGGTGAGAGTTGGGGAGAGTGCTAGGAGTGGGGGATTGAGATGATTTTTATGGTTATAGCTGGTTATAAGAGTGTTTGCTATCTTGCTTGCTTGCTGTCTTTCTGGCGAAGGAAGCGAAAGAAAGGAAAGTAAAAAAGTCGTTGGGTTCTTTATGACTTTTCATGATTCTTTGATGGTGTTATTTGCCCTTTCTCGACTCTTTATTTTTTGGTACAGAACCTGGATGGGAAAACTTAGGGCGTTTTTGTTTTTGATTGTGAGTTGAGTTGAGTTGAGTTGGTAGATATGAAATTCATATTTATATCTATCTTTTGCTTTCATATATGCATGAAGTTTGTTTTGGGTTGGTTTGTTGTGATTGTGTGATGTGGTGTGGTGAATGGATGAATGGATGGATGGATGGATGGATGGATAGATGGATGAATGAATGGATGAATGGATGAATGGATATAAATGGGTATGCGTTTGGGTGTGGGTGCTTGGGTGAGATGTGATGTGATATTCTATACTTATGATGATATGATATAATGTGTGTTTCCGTGCTGGTTTTGAAGTGGGGAGATTGATGGGGTGAGGTTCGGGATGGAAGGGATTGGGAGGGATGGATGGATTGATAGATAGATAGGCGGGTGTGTGTCAATAGATTTGGGTTGGGGGCTTGGTGTTGGTTGGAATAATGATTGTGATGATGGGTGTATGATGGTTGGACAGGGAAGGAAGCGGGGAAGAGGGTGAGTGAGAATGGGGAAGTGAATAAATGAAAATGGGGAAATGGGTGATTGAGAGTGAGAATAGGAATTTTAAAATGAAAATAGAGATGGGGGAATATGGAGATAGAATGGAATGGAAGGGGTAAGTAAGTGGGAGTGGGAGTGGGGAAGTTGGGATTTCTCCCTAGATGGGGGAGATATAGAAATGGAGATGGAGATGAGGATGGAGATGGTGGTGGATTTGGTGATTAGAGAATTGGGTTTGGTGATTAGAGAATTGGGTTTATGAATTATAACGATGATGATGGGAATGATAATGTAATGGGAATGGTAGATATAGTTGGTTTGACAGGTTTGGTAGGTTTGGAGTGAGTGGTATGGGATGGGATGGGATGGAATGGAATGGGATGGGATGGGATGAAGTGGTTTGACGGTGGTGGTTTTAATGATGGTTATAGGTGATTATAGGTGGGATTAGAGGTGATTGGAGGGTATTGGTGTAGTTTTCTGAGTTGAGGAGGTGAAGGGACCTGGGAGAAGATAGTTTGGTGGGAGGAAGTGTGAGTGAAGGGGGAAAGATGGTGGTGCTGGTGCTGGTGAGGAGATATGGGAAAAGATATTTGGGATGGGATGAAGGGGATGAGGTGATGAGGTGATGAAGATGCTGGTGCTGGTGCTAGGGGTGAAGATAATGGTAGTGATGTGGGAGTAGTGGTGAATGGATGGATAAGTTGTTGCTATATGGTAGGTTGATGGATAGGTGAGTAATGAGTAGTGAGTACTTCGCACTTCATAATAAATAATAAGTTACCATCTCATAGAACGACTCTACAATTCGATGCTTTTAGATAAATATCCATATTTACAGACTGACTGACTGACCAACTAACTAACCACCTAAATACGTACATCTAATCCACACTCCCCAACAAGAAGAAAACCCAGAAGAGACAGCTTAGATCTTTCTACCTCTATCATTCAATCATCTCGACAGGTTTTTTACTGAATTCATTGATGTATACAGTAATTGATATACTAGATATTGCTACTCGGTTTTCATTCCATCTACAATCATCTAGATCATTTATTTATAAAGTACAAAGCTAGCTAACGAATTCGATACTCGATATATATTATACATAGAGGCAATCAGGGCTAGGAAGTAAAATTTACTACAAGTATTTATATACCACTTGAAATATATACTAACAGTATACAAATTTACAGAGATACCTTTCTTTCCAACCTACAGAACTAGCATTTCATCTCTGCTAAACAATGTTAATAGGTATACATTAGAATTGTAAACTTCTGATCTAAATCCTCAAGAATCGGAAAACATAGCGCGAATTGGTATGGGTAAATCAGGTATACCTACCCTACCATACTTCCGTCTGGCATACAATATTACTGGCGTCCTTCTATTAACTGTATACTTATACATGCAAGGATCCCAAACCGAAATTTAAGATTGTCTGGGCTATTCATTGGATTCGTATGAAATTTAACGGGGTGAGATACGTGTATGGTAGAAGAATTTCATCCACTTTGCTTTAGGAAAGTATGCGAGGTTAGGCTGAGAGTTTGTGATTGAGTTAGTGAGCCTTGGAATGTATAGTGTAGATGGAGATTGGCGATGCATGGAATAGGGATGAGTGGTATGGTGTGGTATGAGTTTTAGTAGAAAGGGAGAGAGGGGAATATGTAGGAACAGGTAGGTAGGTATATGCGATATGATATAGCAGTAGCCAGTCGTTGGGGTTGCAAAGTGTGGATGGATTTCAATTATTTTACTACCTACAGTAAAAGAAAGCTATTGTATTCGATTACTGGAAGAAAGGGGTTGGTATCATGATACAATGCTGAGAATCTGCGTACTTGTTCTTACTAGCATAAGTCCTGTACATGAATCTCTAGGTTATGACTTGACTATGAAGTATGAGTCTGGTGGTATGTAATCTTAACATATAGATAATTCAAAATAAACATGCATAGCATAGCATAGCATAGCATAGCATAAGGACAGTTTTTTTGGTGATATTTCCCCACAATCTGACAGGTACATACAATACAAGGACTAGGAATACTGTATACAATAAGACTGTGGTATACTCTATCTCTAAGGCCGATCAAGTTTGTCCAAATTCGAAGCAGAATAAGCCCTGCTCTCGTGGCAAAAGCGGCAGCGGTAGTGTAAGGTAAATTCAGAGGAATGCTTAATTTAGCAATCGTTTTTTTCTGATTTGTATTACTTGAATTTATCAGATGAACAACTGCTCCGTTCCCCAAGCCAGCAACCCTTTGCAGACAGTATTAGATCTGTCCCCCGGTGCAAGTGGCTATAATAGATGGCGCAACGACGGAAATAGAATCAACTTATCTCCTTAACACAATATATTACACTGTGCAATAAGTACATGATGAACAAGGCATTCTCTCCTTACATGTTCCTGAAACGCCGGTGGGAACGCAGGTAGGCGGATTCCTTAAACTGAACAGTATGTACAATAGATACTCGAAACCGGCTTCCCACTCCTCCCTCAATAAGACACGATACACTCAACTTGCAAAGCCACGAGTAACGAGTGACCAGGACATGACTACAACACTTGTACGAGGCAGAAAGTAATCAACAAAATGATGTACGTATACTACTGTTCCTTTCTCATCCATAATCTCTCCGGCCGGGTCATCATATACATCGTCCGCATCGGTTGAACAGTTACAGTTTACCTCATCTTATCTAATATCTGCCCAACGATTTTCATCGATCGAGTATACATATGTATGTATACATAAGGTAAGCATCCGAATGTACCGCTGTCCTCGTACATGTATGCTACGGTAGTACATACTATGTATACACCCCACGGTGACATGAAAGGAGAGATGTTCCAAAGAAGCCACAACATACATACAGTAGTAGAAAATACCTTTGCAAACTTCAAAGATATGTACAGTGTCAGTACGATACAGTATAATATTAACAGATGAGAATAATTATAGAAATAGAGATGGAAATAGAAACAAACACAAGAAGGTTGGACGAAGAAGATCTATCTTAATAGATGAATTATAGATCGGTTGGTTAACAAACACAACATGCATGCAGCTGTAAATAGATCATATTATCAATTGTACATTCTTCACTTCTCAAGTTTGCCGACAATACATGAATACGTGAATCCATTCACATTTTCTCCAATCCCTACATAACATTCCAGCATCATACTGAAGAACCATGAATCCTGCACAAAGAAAACCGACTAACCAACACCCATATCACCACTACGTAAAAAAAGCAAAACAAGCACGAACGAGCACGAGAGACAATACGTAAAAGAAATCAAAGCAAAAGATCAAATCCCTCAAAAAATTAAAATAATAATGAAATAAATAAAATATTATTGCAATGCAACTGGATTTGTAGGATAATCCTTCCTTTCCTCGTGGCACTCAAACTCAACTGTAATACCCGTCTCACCTAACAACCTTCCCCTACAATACACTTTCTGCATCTGTAGGTAAAATGCAACCCCTTTCCCCATTTCCCCTTGTTTCTTCCTTCCCCTCTCAGCAGTAGCAGTGAGCAACGAACTATTCCAGACTTCTGGAATATATCCCCTGGGAATAACCTTACTGCGAATAAATGTTTTTCGATGTCGATATGTATGAAATGGCCCCCAAGCGTTTTCCATTATGCAATTTATTCTCTTTTAGGAAAATGGTATTGTGATTGTGTGAGAGGTTATATTCCTTAGTATTAATTAATAAATAAATATATAAATAGATATTAGATATTAGATACTAGAAATTGAAGGTATAATACTATATCTTCTTGTACTAGGAATAATTATATTTATATCTAGGGCTACATATGCACCAAAAGTCCTTGCATCCAGACATCGTACAGTGATAAGTGCAGGATACCATACCATACCGTATGTAAGACGGAGAGAAGTAAAAAATCAAGCTTAAACTCCACCTAACGTTAACCAGATCGAGGGAAATGTATGGGGCGCCTTACGAGAGCTAGATGAGAAAGTTACTGTAAGTACCTACCTACCTGGTATTTCATGGATCCATGTTAATGCAGTAAACCCACGTTTTTTAACCCATCTTTCTATTTCGGCCCCCCCGTCTCCGGCCCCCTTTGAAATTCTTGAGAGGGGTGAGGGTGGGTTACACGAGGGGGTAATGTATGTTCTAGATAGTGTTGTATTTTCGCCGAATGGTGGTGTGTATGGTTATAGGATTTAAGATTTAATATACCTAGGTATTGTACGGAGTATGTGCGTGAAGGGCGAAGAATAAAAAAACAAGCCTATACTTACCCCGAACTTTAGGACGAACTACCAAATACTACTAAGTTTACTGTACTGTAGATCCTGGGAACATTTAGGTTTAATCGATCAAATGGGGAAACTTCCTATTTGGGTAATATTGAAGTTGAACTCCTCATTATGATATGATATCGTACGTATCATACGATGAATTAAACCAAGTGATTAAAATTATGGATTATTCATCAATTCACATATTAGAACCTTTAATTCAATACATTCATTGGTGTTATGTACGATGAATGCCCTGTAGTACTAAAATTCGAGTACAGTACTATATAAAAATGAGAGGAGCTTACCGATTAGAGAAGAGAATACGGGGTAGGTAAAGGCTAAAGAGAAGAATGGATATAAATAGCATTTACCAGTAGTTCTACCAGGTACAGGTAAACAAATCGTACGAATACCTTACCTTGCCCTAGAACTACCAGGTATTTAGAACCGCAGGCTGCGATAATTTCACTCGCGATATGTAATGAAAGCACGACGCTGAGCAATCTGGCCTGGGTACCAGGCTCTTTACGAGAACTAGTTCTACCAGGTAATGTACAAAGGTATTAGCTACTGCAAAGGGCTACGAATCCAACTTTGGAGTTTTGGTATTGGGACTTCAATGTGTTGCTATCTATAGCCATAGTATCCATATTTCAATCCAGCTCAATTTTGGTGAATAGTAGATACTACTACTGTAGAATTAGTTGATTAGTTATTGACAGCCCACTCTTTTGCTCGTCGCTGCTTCTACTATGTATGAGCAAGGCACAGTACAGCAAGGCACAGTACATATGTACAGCCAAGCCAAAGCCAACATGCATCTGCATCTGCGTCGCAATATGTCAAAAATGGTCCATCGTGTATAATAAAAAGCAATTAATTAATTCGATTAATCAATTAAATCAATTGATTCCAAATCATTTAATTTATTCATTACTTTCAAGACATTTATTTCTTCATTCCTCTTTCAGATTAAATTGAAAACCAATTGTGTGTTTTAAATAATTCAAATATAGACAGACGACAATATATCCTATTCGTATATGGCTTGCTGGAGATACATAGAATTTACTCATAAACATCTGGTTACCAAGTATTTGGACACTCACATCGGGGATTTCTCATAATCCCGTCGTCGTGGATACATAGATTTATTGTAAATGCTTACATGCGTATACCCGCCCGCCTCTTCCGCAGGTGAATCAAAGTAGTTAGGTACTGGGTAAGGAAATGCACGAGAAAGAAGGAGCTGAATATTCTAAAACCTTCAAAATTCATCATCATACATCATTACATATCAAAAATGATTCATAATGATTTGAAAAATATATAGTATCTGTAGGCATCCAAATTCTTTCCTTGACCGATCAGAATATAAATTGTACTCGGCCTTTTAAAAAGACCTAATATGGAAGGTGGTTTTAGTGGTTGTGGTGGTTAATTAATTTATTTCGATTGCGTTTGCTTTGCTTGCCTTGCCTTGTTTGCTTGCGACCCCAAATTCTGTACAGTACATACAGTAAATA
This sequence comes from Rutstroemia sydowiana, assembly GCA_000812895.1. NCBI lineage: Eukaryota > Fungi > Ascomycota > Leotiomycetes > Helotiales > Rutstroemiaceae > Rutstroemia > Rutstroemia sydowiana. The sequence continues at coordinate 15,890 of JWJB01010693.1, forward strand.
CTAACCTTATTCATTCTACTATAAGGTCAAAAGAAATGAAACCAAACAAAACGTGGTAAGGTTTGCGAAACATCTTCAGCTGGTAGGGGACTAAAGGAAGGGAGAAAGAGGGATCTTTCATTTCTTTCCTCCCTTTCTTCATCCAATATAGTAGTTCTAATATGTGTATCTACGATAGCTAGGTTATATGAAAAATGACTAGGTGTAGGTAGTATTCTACAGCTTGATATGAAGTATCATTGCAGATTTGCAGGACGGTATCTATAGTAGTTTGCGGCGCAGAGCACGAGGTATACAGGGATTTCTACAGTACATACTTTTAAGAGTTGGGGGTATGATTTGGTTTAGTTCTACTGTGCCGCCCCATTGTTCTATCTGGTGTCAAAGTATGTATTTCGTACGACCTGCCTGTATTAAGGTTGTGAGCTCCCAGCCATGCTGGCCATGCTATATGCTATACTATGTTTTGCGTTGCGTTGCGACTTTACTTTATTCGTTACACACGCGGTGGTATTAAAGGATTCAAATCTATGCTAGTACTCGTAAAATGGTCTAAATAGGCAAGTGTGTAGTTGAAATCTGGATTGCATCTCCGCAGCTGAGCAATTTTTATCTGAGCAATTTTTATCTTCCGATTAACCCCATACCAAAGCAGCAAGACCTTAAACCAGAACGATAATTGTGTAGTCCGGTTTTTTCATCTTGTAGAATATATTTACTGTACGTATGTAAGTATTGTAATCAACACCACGTTGCACTGTTCCATGCATAGAAAACCTATTCTAGAAGATGAGATGAAGACAAAATATCCGGATGTGTGCATAAGGTTACTTACTGCGTGCGCACTTTGTATAAGGTGTAGGGATTATGGTCCTATGGACTGATAATCGGATGAACTTTATAAGATGCTTACTATATATCTACCTGCCATCCTTACTACAATACTACGATACATGTACAGCGCTGTACAATACGAGCAAAATACGACGCTGCCGCATGGGTATTTCGTGGCATGGGATGCATGGTAGATTATGGTATGTAGTCGGTCCCACGGAAAACAAATAATGATGGAAGAAAGGGAAAGGAATTAAAGGTATGGTGGTACTTGGCGTATCTGCAATGCTGCATTGCATGTATGAGAACTTTAATAAAATATGCCTGTGTCTATGTGGGTAGGTGGTATTGTATCAGAGACATTACATTAACGAAGGCTTGGTGTTGCTGTCAAATCAATCATAATATTGATTGATTCGATCGATCGATAGATAGGGTTTCCATGCATTTCAGAAGCCATGCATGGAATGAATGGATGGAATGGAATGTGGTTGTGGTGGCTTTGGTGGGTGACATGAAATTTGACCGACCGAGGTCTAATACCACTCACTACTGTATGTTTCAGACTCGATATTTCAAGCCTTCTTGCATTTCATTTCTTTTCCATCATTGGAAACTTTGCGATGGAATCATAGGGTGTAGATGGGATGCATGTACCCATGCGGCACTGTAAGGCATAGCGAGACAAGGCAGAGAAGAACAAGGAGGCTTGATCATACAATCTTATCCGTCCGCAATTCATAAAGTGGTAGGATCTTCATTATGACATGAAAATTCAATACACGAATATATGTTCATACTTTGATTAATTTGTATGTTCCAGATGCAGTAATCCATGAAGAACCATTCAAGCAAGCGGTAACCACTCCCTATTTCCGAAATGATCTCTCGGTACAATAAATTCATCCCGTCTCCTCTGCTGCAGAACGCCTCGTGGCGACTTGATTTCATATCACATCATATGACAGATGTCCTGCAGCCCGCGAGAAGGTTTTAGATCACCGAACCTATCATTGTAATGGGACTATCAGTGCCACCAATTGTTACAACGCAATGCATGAACCAAGCATCCATTCCAACCAGCCCGGCCATATCCTCGGGACTTCTCTATCCCTATTGCTGTCTTTCCAAGAGTTATTACTTGTGCTAGTAATAGCAGCAAAAGAATCTGTACTATACTTCTCATTTGGATCGTCGCGATAAGGAACATTGTCTGTATGTGTACCCGAATTATCTTTATACCCCGCCTTTGCGGCAGATATAGATGGGATGGTTAAAGAAAAATCACCTTCTTGAGTGCCGAAGAAACTGTAGTATCGTTGGCTTGTCAGAAAATAGTTCTTCCAATTCCTCACATCCGGTCGTAGAACAATCGTGGAAGCTTACCTTCGCATCATGAGGCTGAACCGCTTAATGTTTTTGATATCTAAAGGCTTAGCGTCTTTCTTCTCTCGTCCTCTGTATGTAGGTGTCAAATCTTTCCAAGCCACAAACACCGTGGCAGGACCGAGCGATCCCTCGAAATCATATTCCCAGCTAATGGTACTTTGTTCCCTGCCATTTGGGCTTTTGGGCAATAGTTCGTCTTTGATAATGAATGTGTACTTTTTTTGATCACTTTTCTCCACTTCCATCACAATCCCGTCGAAACTGGAGAGATCCCACTAGGGGAAGGCGATTAGCTTAGCATTTGATTCAATAAAGATCGTAAGCGGCAATTGTGAGCAGGAGTAATGTGTTGTGCGCAAGAATGATCCACTATTATTAAGTTGAAGCCAGTAAGCACTTGGAGATCCAACTGTGGGAACCACCCCAGCAGGTATTCGAGATTTCGATCTCACTGCCTGCCAAGAGCTTTCTCACCAGTCTTTGCGCAAACGTTCCTGACAACTTTTCAATTCATGGTAATCTTTAATGCGTGAACCCGGGTCTGACAACCCGACGGTTTGGCCTCACATAAATCTGAGTAAAAAGACTCGCGCGAAATGACATTATTTCAACCTGGTGTGCATTGTAGGCAAAGATTTGTAAGAAGTGACATCACAGGTTCCACTTACAGTATGATCCTCAGTTGCTGTTCTTTGAGATGCAAAGCCTGCACCGCCTAGTGTCTTGATATCAAGAGTACCGTGAAATGTAGCAAGAGCAGAATCCGCAGTTAAATCAAGGTAAGATTGTGAAGCTCCGCCTCTCACACGATCATCACTTGAGACCCACTCGTAGGATAGCCATGGCCTATTTACAGGTGGTTTAATGTTAGTACTTGATTCTCCAGTAACCGAATGTTACTTCCAACAGATCTGGCGGTACAATAGGATTCTTCTTTGCTTACTTGATGCCGCCGAAGAGACAATGTAAATGTGAAACTGGACAGGATTCCATGACCACTTATGTAGGAGCAGATATTCTAGTACACGCTGTACTCAATCTTGAAACGGTCTGGAGTCCACGACCTTTGGGTTTAATGAGTAAGCGTGAATGATATTGAGGTGCGTTTATTATTGAGGTATAACGATGCAGCCAACGACGATGACTGTATGAGGCTCTGTTCGAGGCGCCTATGTTTATTGAGGCCAAGTATACAATGCGGGGCTGGGCTGGGCTGGGCTGGGCACAGACTTTTTCTTCTCGGGTTGGTTTCGTGTTTTCGTTCGCATTCGCTAGAACTTCTGTCCTTAAAAATAGTCAATGCTTTTTTATTTAGGACTTCTCATCACACTGTCAGCCAATAAAATCTAGCTGGATCCGAAAGGCATATCCCATATCCCATACACTTTTGCACTTTTGTATCCGCGCTTAAATGATGATTCATTCGAGTCTTAAGGTCATAGACTAGGACTCATAAGTTATTAGAGCATCAGTGTAGAGAGCATCGGTTAGACAGCATCGGTTAAAAGGACATCGGTTAAAGCACATCGGTACCTAGGTACGTAAGTTTATCTTGCCCATGTGGTATTTTATTATATTTTGATCATCTCTGTCCACTTAATTTTAACGCGCGCGCGATACAACAACCATTCCTTCGGCATCTACAATTTTCAATTCAGGATCGATAATCTTTTTATGTCACAATGAAAGATGGCTCAGCCATGCTTGTTAAGAAAAACAACCTAACCAAAGTGCCAATGTTCCACTGTTCCACTGTTCCACACTGTGGATTGGTACTGGTATTATTTCGGGGCAAGATACATTGTGGTTGAAATTCCATCCATCGGCCAATACCCACGTAAGACTCAAGGGACGAATGCATGAAGATGGAATAATTATGAGTTAATCACTTTGGCAAAGAGGAAACTGGACAGGTAAAATAATAGAGAGGCTTGTCTTTTTTTCATTCAATTGTGATACATCAAATGAAGGAACCAAACACTAATCATACTGGGTATATACGTTAGGATCGTTCCTCATTTCTACGAGCGAGTCGTACCAAGGCGAAAAAGCCAAAAAGCCAAAATCCAAATAAATCCCCAATATCGCACAAAAATCAAATACAAAATCCATCATGATACCATTTCCTTACACACCCAAACTCCGTTTGCTGTCCTCCGATGCTGATGTTCCATTCACCTCCAAAACTGCCGTCTAAAGCGAGTGTCGAGCACTTCGAACTCATGTTTCCCATAATCCAAGCACATAAAAATATCCCACTTCAACTCTTCCTCTGCGCCATCTCTCATATCTGTGTCATCATGCGAGGCGAGGGAGGCATCGAGAGAGGTGTGGTTGGATATTGGTAGCCTGATTCTGAACATGTGGTGGAATGCTCATAGGAGTGGGAGAGTGGCGGCGTCTGCAGATATCTGTTAGGACCCGGTGCAAGTGACTTTGACTTCGCAGCTTGAGGGTACCTTACATGAGGATCTTCATATCCATGGTGGGAATGATTGTCGATCGCTGGCAAGCCTGGGTAGCCCATATTGTATGACATGAGGGGCTGTTCGTCTTCACGCTTGAGTGCATCGTTGAAGTGCATCATCGAAGGTAATGTTACTGGCACTGGTGCCATGTAGTGCTCGTAAGCCTCCGTTCGATCATTACCGGTAATTGGGCGGTATGGTTGCGAATGCGAGTAAGGTGGGTATGCACTAACATCGTCTGGAGCGGGATATGACTGGTAGGTGAACAAAGGTGGTGTTCGAGATCCATCGCGATCATAATTTTGCGAAGAAAACATAATCTCATCATCGCTTTGCATTGGTGGAGTGTATTGACTAGGCAAAAGGCGTGGAGAGACCTGGCGCTGTATGTTTTCCGGACTCCTTCTGAACTGTTGCATATCATGGCGGTTATCTGGCTGTTGTTGCTGTTGGTGAAGTTCGGCATGGACAAGTGGTGGTGAAGCAGATGAGGAACCAGCTCTGCGTTCGAGATCTTCGAGACGTCTCTTTAGCTTCTTGCCTGTAGATATGAATCAGTAACTGCTTGAAGTTTCGATAAATATCGGGAGGGTTAATTACGGTAGTTTCTCTGGGCAATGCGATTCTGTATTCTTCTACGCTCTGCAAGATCAGAGATCTTGGTCCAATCCTCATCTGGATTGGCAGAGCTGCTAAAGGCACTGCTAGTGCCGTGGGTAGACATATGTCTTGAGGTCGTAGCAGTTGAATATGAGTAGTTGTGTCGAGACATGATATATGATAAAGATAATAAAGTTGTAGTGTATGTTGTAGATTGAAGATGGAGAATTTGAAGATCTTTAAGTACTCTGAGAAAGGATAGAGAATCTGATACAACAAGGTCATGAAATCTCCATACACTGGGGGGATTCCTCCATATATATGTGAATGCGGGACAAGGACAAACTGACGCAGCTATACGGATTTCACAAACGACCTTGGCCTCGAATCCTGGCGCGCCTTTCTACTCAGCTATAACACAAACGACGAACCCTGTAAAAGGACCCTGGGTACGAATCCTTGCGAGAATCCCTGCACAAGCATGTCTATGTACCTCCCATGTTAAGCCACCAAAATTACCTTGTTAAAAACGGCCGGGTGGTGCGCCGTGCAGTTGGGGCATAGAAAATCTCCACCAACATTAAAGATACTTGGACCAAGCCTAAAGAAGTACTATTAATCCACCTGCAGCTGTGAGGCGCAATTTGATTAATTTTCCACTAAATAATATGATTATTTATTTTCTTTGGGATATGTGCTACTAGTTTACATATCAGGCGCTAATTAACAACCATTAATAGAATCCCCTCGTACTATATGGCTTCGTAAAGCAGCACCAACCAGATCGGTTTAATTCTTCAAGTTTAGGTGAATAAACGAACAAGAATTTGATATCCCTTCTCCTCGTGAGTACTTGTTTGTAAAGCTAACTGTGGTAAAAGAGTGTTTCCTAGTCACAAAATTCCCGAAATAGAAATATGTTTTGGAATCTATACATGTATATGACAATATGTGATTGGTAGGATTAATGCTCTTATGTTTGGAGCTCCAGTAATATTTAGAGGTTGAGATGGAGGTCAAAAGTAGCTATAAATAGTACATTTCCTAATTAACGTTTCAAACTTCTATACGCGATAACCTCAAAATTATAACGGCCACAATATAGTGACCATAGATAGCACATATGATGGCTTAGTTTGTTGGTGAATAGTAGAAGGATCATAAACAAGGAATCGTAATGAATTGTGCGAATAAGAGAAATAAGAGAATAAGAGATATCGTAGCCCTACGAGAGACAGAGAAAAGCACAGCCTATTGTTGCTTGTTGGTTGGTTGGCGCTACAGTGTAGCAGTCTATGGGCATTTTCTCTTCCCTCCGCCCCATCTCCCACTCCACTTGACAGTATTTTCCTTTTCATTTTAGAAACCTAACCTAAGCTACTTATCTTTACTATATTCGGCATTTCTTTCGTTCCTCTCCTTTGGTTCGCATCCTTCATTCGTTACTTTCGTAGTCACAATTGTGTTGCTTGCTGTGTCTTGCTTGTCCTTCCGTCCTTCCGTCCTTTCGTCATTCCTACAGTATAACTACCATATCGGTACTGTATAGTGGTGTAAAGTATGAAGTGTGAAGTATGTAGTATATAGTACAAGACTTTCTTCTAGGCAGATCAATAATAATAGATCATAGATGAATAGGTGTAACGAATACAATACTCGAGTAAGTATATGGATGAAGATCTAATCATGGATTTAACATGAAGATGGCGTTTTATGTACGAAATATCCAATGAAGTTTGTATATTGTAAAAAAGGAACAAGGTTATGAGGAATCATTGTTGCCTGAAGCATCAATTTCTCTTTTTTAACTCTTGTTAACTACAGTAGCTGTTATATTGTATATATTGTAGATTAAGTTATTGATCATTAATAATTCATATTGATTTATGACCTGGCTAACTGGGGCACCATGTTTTTTTTAACATACTGTAGTATTTCGAGAAGCATTGATTAGGAAACCCCATCGAAAATTGAACCCCTCCATCATCATCATCATCATCATCATCATCATACCACCACCCATCCAATACCAGCTTTTACCACCACCATCTTATCGGGAAAACGCCAAACGCCAAAATATCTATTTCAGGTTATTCGACGATTTAAGGTCGCCGATTTTTAATGCTGCTAATTATGGAGGAAAACAAAACTACTTTCATACGGTTATAACATTCTTTTCTCCTCCCTAGCTCTGCCTTGCGTACGAAGTATATCTACTGAAACTACTGCGAGGTAACCACTTAAGTACTACCACTTCGTACTGGTACTAATATTGATACTATACATAAATTCCAGACCCCAAAATACCTAGATATTATAGCATATAAATTCGCATAAACCTTCTAGAATCCCTTTATAACCTACTAGTCGAAACGGACTTCAAAATGACTATAGCGAAGAGCTAAGAGTATTTTATCCTTCAACATCGCCGTCTATGAGTATATAAAATGGTTACTAATTGCTTGGTTTTTTAAGATAATGGAATAGAATATAGATATTAATCTTAATGAGGACTTAGTTAACGAACGGAGGCTTTTAAACCCTCCCTTGTAAATCGATACCTAAATGCAATATGGAGTATAAGGTTATTTCCAGCCCTAGAACAATTACACGTGCTTTGTCATATTTTTATTTTATTCGTCCGCCGCTGCGACCGCTATCGATTGAAATTAGCTGGGGAGTTTACTTGGGAGAGTATCAAAAAGCGATTGGTCAAGGTAAGGATACATATTAACAAATGTTACTATGTTACCATGTTACCATGCTTTTAACTACTACGAGATAAGTCCATAGGGAGCATGGGAACATGGGAGCCATGGTGTAAATTGACTCCACACCACCATAACAAAAATCACACAAAAAAATCCCCCCCTCTCCACCGTCAATCACATTCCACACCGCAGGAACTTTGCCTGTATCTAGCATCAATAACCCTGTTATGCAGTTTTTGACCAATAGAATCCGCAGTTTCATAGTTTACCGAGCGACGTCGTAATTCAACGACGGTGAAGGTTATCGGACACACATATGTACGGGTATACAACCCCTACAAGCACGGAGAAAAGGTACCACCCATTTTTATTGTACGAA
>JWJB01010694.1:0-10833 GCA_000812895.1 Rutstroemia sydowiana
CGATGCTTTGTCAAAGGCATCAGAACATTACGATCAGGCCAAATCTGGGGTTTCTGCCAAGATTTCCGGAACACCCAAACCAGTTCATGAGGAAATGTTCAGCTCCGCCGAAAACGCATACTCAAATGCCGTTGCTGCAGCTAGTTCTAGACTACAGGGAGCTCTTACAGCCGCTTCAACTGCAGTATATGGTCTTCCCACTGGAGCTATTGAATCCATACAATCCGTGGCTGCCTCAAGACTCTCAGAAGGTCTTGCTGCAGCATCTTCACAGTATGACGCAGCAAAACGTTATATCGGCCCTCAGACAACTCCAGCGGCACAACAATTATTGTCGCAAGCCCAGAATCAATATTATGCTGGTATTGGATTGGCTCATGCTCGTTATTCCGAATTCATGGGAGCAGCTTCTTCTGCAATCATGCCAGCTCAAACGCCTTTGTATCAGAGTATTTATAATCAAGCAAGCGCAAGTATCGTAGGGACTCCAACTCCTGCTTATGAGTCTGTCATGTCTCAAGCCTCGACCGCTGTTTATGGTAGCGAAACTCCTCTTACCGAATCAATTGCTTCGGTAGCAAGCGAAAACTGGGAAGCTCTCATTACTAAAGCAAGCCATCAAGTCTATGGATCACCTACTCCATACTTTATTACCGGAAACTTCATGTCCAATGTTCAAGAATATGCTGCACAAGCTACAGATGGAGCTCTTTCTCAATATTCTGCAGTTCAATCTCTCATCAATGAATTGGTCGCAGGAAAGGAACCGGATTTTACAGAAAGTGTATACAGTCGGCTTAGCTCTGCTTATTATACTGGAGCTGGTGGTGCTGCATCATCTGCCTCTTCTTATGCATCGGAAGTTTATGCCTCAGCCAGTTCAGTGGTTAGCTCTGTCTTTACTCCACCAGCAGCTATCGAATCTATTCTTGACGGCGCCTCTCTCCAAATCAATGAAGCTATCGCATTAGCCAGCAAGCAAGTTTACGGTTCGGAGAAGGGATATTATGAAAAAGCGACCTCATCTGCCTCAGCAGCATACTCTTCCGCGGCTAGCATTGCCTCGGAAAATATCTATGGTACTCAACCAAGCTATGCTGAACAAGCTCAACTATCTATCTCGAATGCAGCGGCAGAGGCTCGAAAGGCTATCTCGGAAGCAATTTATGGTACACCTACGGGCGCATACGAATCAGCTACGAAGGTTATAGCAGATAATTACGAGGCGGCGACGGCGAAAGCAGCGGAGTCATATTCGGCAGCACAAGCTAAGATCTCGGAGGCGATTTATGGAGAGGAGAAGGGGGCGGTGGAAAGTGCACAGGCGAGGTTAAATTCGGTTGTGGAGGCAGCTAGGCTGCAACTTCAGGAGTTGTCGAAGAATGCGGGTGAGGGAGCGGGTGAGGCAATTAGTAGTGTGAGGAAAGGAGTGGAGGATATGGCTAGTAGTGTGGGGAGTATGGTGGAAGAGGTTACGGGTGAGGCGAAAGGGAAGAAGGATGAGTTGTGATGGCGATTGGGGTGATGGTTTTGGGATGGGATGGAATCTAATGAATAATGAGTTGTGGTTGGTCGCGGGCTGGCTAAGCAATAATTGATGGTTATGATGGGATGGGATGGAATGGAATGGGATGGAATGGGATGGAATGGGAAGATGGTTTATGGTAAAATGGGTGAATGAACTATGGGTGGATTGGGTTGGGTTGGTAGGGGTGGGAGATGGTCGTGGATGGATGGATGTATTAAATTTTTCTTTCGATTTCTTGGGGTTGGTGGGGGGTCTTAAGCTGGTTGAAAGACAGATAGGCTGGTACTTATGCAGGGTAGTTATTTGTATGTGTGATTGATTGGTTGTTTATTATGAATATTATATGATGGGGAATTTTCTTTTGCTTTTTTTGAGCTTGAATTTTGAGAGGAAGTGTAATTTGTAAGGTTCGTTTGTGAGGTTGTGATATGTTGCCTTGTGTGGATGGACTTTCTTTTTATTATGGTGTGTATGAGTTGGGAAGTGAGGATTGTGCTGTACTGTCATTGTGAGATTGATCTGTTATATTGTGTCTTGTGTGTGTGGTATGTATTATGGTGGATCCATTATGGTATTGTGTTGTGTGAGAATGGTACTATGTGAGGGTTAGTGAGTGGGAAATTAGAATTGCGTGATTGAGATTTTACAATGTGGATAGGATAGGATATTTGTGAGCGAATGCACTGAGTGAATAAATGAATTGTTTTATTGATGACTTGAGTCACTGTTTGATGGCTTGACTTGACTTGACTTGACTTGAATTGGGAGGGTGGCTGAATTGGGGTGAAAGAGTGAGAGAGGTGAGAGGGGGGAGTTGGGGATTGAGAGTAGGGGTGTAAGAGTGAGGGGATGGGTGGATAGAAGGGAGTAAATACGAATATGAAATTGTGATGTATATGTATGTATGTGTGTGTGGGAAGGAGTGGTTATGTACATATGTGTTTGGGATGGATGGGTGAGAGGATGAGTGAGAGGATGAGAGGATGAGAGGATGAGAGTATGAAATGGGAATGAGATAGGGGTGGAAATGAAAATAAATGTAAATGAAAACAGAAAGAAAAATGAAAAATGAAAAATATCTAAAATGATATATATGGATGATGTGAGTGACTACTGTACTTGATGGATACAGCTTACTTGCTCATAGAATTTGAAACTCTTCGCTAATTCTGATTGCAGACTTACATAATTTGCACCTTGAAGGCTTGGTGCTTCTCAGCACAGTAAGCTGACTTATTAGTTACTGTACTTTGTAATGAAAAAAAAAAGAATTATTTTACTAAAGAGTTGTTATTATTATTAGTAGAATAATCTAGTAAGATTTGATGGAATTATATATATATTGCTTGAATTTCTGCTTTCTTCTTTAGATTTTCTGTTTTCATCTTATTTATACAATATCTTATTCACACAAGACCTCATTCACAACACCTCAACCCAATTCACATAAACCTCTTCCATACAATCAAGTTTTCAAACCATCTCAACCTCAAAATGTGCTGTCTCCAATACGTCAAATACGCATGTGGAATTCATATGAAATCTATGAGTACTGTACCTTGTGGTTTACCACAACCATGTAACAGTATTCCTTCTAGTGTAACGGTTAGTGGGACGCCTTGTCCAACTTGTAAAAGTGCTTCGACTTCGGCTTCAACAGGTGGTTCAGCTTCACATTCAAGTTCAGATTCACTACGTTCACTACGTTCACTGGCTACACGAACTCGTGGTGATTCTCCTGCTCCTGCGAGTCGACGTAGTCAAGCTCAAGCTGTTTCAAACCATCGAAGAAGTCATGAAAGACGTTAAAATAGTTGCTATTTTGAGAGAGAGAGATGGGGAGAGAGATGGGGGGAGAGATGGGATTGGTTAGGTTGGTATTGGATGCGCATTTGGGGTTTTGGAGGATGGGGATCGTGGGGTGAGGAGCATGGGTTGGGTGAATAGGATACATAGAATGGATGGAATGGAGGAAATATATAAAATGAATAAAAGGGTTTGGATACATAAATTGGAATAGGGTGGGGTTGGATATGATAAAAAATTGGACGAAAATAGAAATGTGTAGATTTGATTATGGGAGAATGGAAGGAGGATGGAATGGATGAAATATATAGAATGAATAAAATGGATATGATGAGAAAGCGGACGAAAATGGAAATGTGTAGGCTGTGTTATGGTACTTTATGAAAGGGAAATACTATGCTAATATATAGATAGGAATAGGAAATTACTTGGGATTGAACTTCATATCGAGATGGTTGAGATTATTATGTATATCTTCTGACATATAAAAGGTTAAAATAATTTTCAATTTAAGGATATAAAAATATTATATAAAGTACCATACCGTATTGTGATGATACTAGTATATATCCTTCCAAATGCGTTTCCAGTAAGTAATACATAATATAAAGAAAGCTCTGTTTCTATTACTGTACTTAAAGGAAATGAATAGTTGATGAAGAACGAGTGTTTATTAATATAACATAGATCGAATATTATACTCAAGTTGAAAATGCATAAATATCAGTATAGTATAATATTAAGGCTAGACCAGAATCATGAGATGGAAGGGAATTTTCTCGTTGATGAAGTATGGGCCGTGAAGTGGAATTACTTAGACTATTATACTACAGTATATTTCCTCTCGGTCTATATTATATATTCATTAACTCCCTAATACAATAGCATGTATACATCTTCTTACAGCTGAGTAGGGTTGAGTTAAAATGTAAAAATCATATCATTCTCCTAATGCGTTTTTTTTTTCAATAAACTAAAATAAAATAATATTACAGCTTTGCTTTCTTTTCCTTTTCTTCACTTTCTTGCATAACATAACTTTCAAACTCCGTACTGTATTATATCCTACGAATTATTCTTTCCCTCATATTCCCACATTTGATATCTCTCTCACGCTCTTAATTCCCATCCCCTATCATTTCCCTTTACTATCCCCCCCATTCCTCCTTAAGCGAAAGAAGCTCGGCTCACAAGCAGCCTCGCAAGCAAGCAAGCTCGCTTGCTTGCCCACCCTTGCTTGCTCACAGGCTCGCAGGCTCCCCACACCCCAAATCCCACCACCTCATCTCAACACCATCCAAAACCATATCTAAACTCTGAGCAACACTTCCTCCATATAAAGCACATCGAGGAGCGTTGGTTATTGAGGTGTGGTAGAAGGCGTAGGATTTGCAGGTGTGGATGTTGCCGTAGGGACCCTTTGGAAACTGTTAGTATCAAATGGGATAGGTTGAAATAGGGGGATAAATAGAGGATATGCATTGGAATGAATGAGAGAGAGGAGAGTGGATGGGAGGAGAAAAGAAGAACTTGGATTGAATTGGATTGGATTTGATCGGGGAAATTGATAGGGTGATTGATATATGAGAGGGAAAAGAAGATGGAAATAGAGGGGAAATGGATGAGAAAGGGATGGAGAAATTAACAGGAGGGGAATAGAAAATAAGAGGAAGGGGAATATATATTTTTTTGGGGAAGGTATAAGGGATAGAAAAAAGAGAGAGAGAGGGAAGAATAATAAAAGAAAACAAAAGAAAAGAAAAGAAAAACCCACCTTGCAAAAATCATAACACCCCTCTAAAGTAACATCAACACCATTACTATCCTCCACAAATTCCGCCAAGAAAAAATCCCCAATTGGTAAACCGTGGATACCGCATTGGGCAGCGCGGGGATTGGGTGTTGTTGTTGAATTTGTTGTTGTTGATATTGTTGTGGTTGAAAGTGTTTGAATTGTGGGGGATGAAAAAGAGATAGATGATGGAAATGAGATAGTGGTTGTAAGTAATGGTGTACTGCTTGGATGAAGATTTGTTGAACCGGTTGAGATGGGTGAGGGGGTGAGGGTTAGTGTTAGGGATGATGTTGGTGTTGAGGTTGATGATGGTAGAGAGATCGAGGGGGTAGAAATTGAAATAAAAGTCGAGGTTGAAATTGAAATTAATGTAGAAGCAGAAATGGAGCTACTAATAGGTGTTCCTACTACAGCAGTTGAGTTTGCAAAACTTGAACTTGGAAATGAAATCGAACTTGTAGTAGAGACAGGGATCAAAGTAGCCGTACTTGTTGAATTGGATATAATGATCGAAGTAGAGACAGAAAAGCTAGTCGAAACAACCGAAGAAGAAGAAGAAGAAGAAGAAATCGACGGTAGAGGAGGAAGTGAATATTCAAATGAATAACCCCCATAAGTCGTTGGTGTCGAAATTATCGTAGATAAACTCGTTGTAATATTCAATCCCCCTACACTCGATGACACAGAAGAAATTGCAGAAGTCGAATTCTCAATAATCATACTACTAATAATCCGTTCAGTAGTAGTTGATTGTGGGTGGCCTACTCGATCTGTGGTTGTTGTGTTGGCGTTTAAATTTGATGTTGATGTTGATGTTGCGGTGGAGGAGAAACTCGTACTGAGACTCGTACTGGTGATATTCTCAATAACAACAATACTGCTAATCAATATCTCACTACTAGTCGATTGTGGTCTTCCTACTCGTTCTGTTGTTGTTGTAGTATTGCTGTACGAAGATGGAAAACCGGAGATACTAGAACTTGAACTCGAACTCGAAATAGAAGAAGTCGAAATCGCACTTCCCACAAAAGTCGTAGTAGGAATCGTGAAATTAACTCCGTAAATAGGTGGACTTGGGAGTGGAATTGTAGTAATAGTAGAAGAAGAGGTAAAAATAGATGTCGATACACTGGCAGATATCCCCGTTCCTATAATCCCACTGACACTGCTGGAATTCGAATATGATAATGATGATTGACTTGATGAACTTGATAGCGATAATGATATTGGTATTCCAGTTCCGGTCCCATATCCTAGTATCCCACTAAAAGTAGAAGTGGAATTCACAAATCCCGTTCCAGTACTCAATGATTTATAACTCGTCGTGGTATTAATTCCCACACTCACAATCGTGGTATTAATACCCACAATCACCGAGCTTATCCCCGTACTCGTTGCTGTGGAATTAGCATATCCACCACCACCAATCCCACCACTTCCAGAAGCAGAAACAGAACCAACACTAACCCATACCGTGGTGGTAAAATCTTCGATAATCGTTACATAGTGTATCTCATCAGTCGTACATGATGTACTTGTCCCAGTGCCATTAACCAACCCTGCAGTAGATAATGCGGAAAAGGGAGTTGTAATAGTGGAGATTCCTCCTACTGATCCGGAAATCAAAGAAGGAATAGTCGAAATGCTAGACACAATCGTATTCGTGCTCGTTGAAAGAGAAGGAGAAACAACCACAAACGTCTCAGAAATGGTAGCAGAAACAGTAGCAGGAATTTCCAATCCCCCGGGATTAAACCCACTGATAGGTATCCCATCTTTTGCACTGGTAGCAGGGATTTCTAAACCACCGGGATTGAATCCACTGATGGGTACACCTGCACTTGTACTTGGTGAAAAGACATCTGGATTAAAACTAGATTCGGGATCGGAACCTGAGTCGGAACCGTATCCCCAGGACCATGGCCAGTTGAAACGTTTGTTGTTTTGGTGGTGGGTGGGTTTGTTCTGTTGGGTGTTAGATTTGAAGGGGGGTTAGGGATTGGTGATGGTGATTCTGGAGATGGGGGAGGAGAGGGGAAGAGGACTGTGGATGGTAGATGAAAAATGATATTGACTGCAGAGAAAGAGTAAAGAATGAATCCAAAGTGAAATGAAATTCCAACCAACTTACAGAATTTAAACCAGGTTGTGCATGTGGTTGTGGGATAGCGGAGACAAGATCCAAGACATCGAAAAAGAAGACGAGAATAGGAAGTTGAAGGTTGAGGAGCTTCATTTTGTTTAATGAATGTGATGTTATGTTATATAATGCGTTGCGTAGATAATGAATGAATAAGTGAGTGAGTATAGAAATCTGCAGCCAATAAGTTCCAACGAACTACCTAACTACAAGTCAAGCTTCAGAGTTATAGCCGAATCCAATATAAATCTCAATCTCTGAACCAAAAAACGAATGACTTGTCCAAATCTTAGAAAGAGTGATGTCAAAAAACTAAACTTGAGATAGATTTTATTTTGTAAAGAAGGTTGATGGATGAAAAGATGAATGGCTGACCTTAAGATTCTTATATCTTATAATACCATATTATGCCATACTCTACTATCTCACAAATATCACACTATACGAGAAAAATACCTCTCATCTTCTCACCCTCACATCATATATCTCATCGTCCCGTCCCTCCCCTTCCCTTCTTTCTCGTCCCGTCCCGTACCCTCAGCCCTATTCATCCATATTCATCCATAACCGCTCATCCCTTCAAATTTTTCCTCAAGCGAGGGGCTGCAAAATCAATACTCAAGAGTCACTACCAAATTTCAGTGTATTTGATTCTCCACCGTTCTCTCACTATCCATCTATTTTACTCTACCTATTCGCAAATTCGCCACCCCAAGCCTCGAAGAAACATCTCTGGGAAGAGATCATCCCCAAATCAGCAAACATAACATCTTCCCCGATGAAATTTCAGCGCAACGTTACTGTACCCAAATACATACAGACGCCATAGCTTATCATCCCTCTCTATCCCTCCCTATATTTTCTTATCATTCTCAAACGTTGTTTCAATACCCTCTCCTCCACAACTCCATACTACCCCAAAACAATAATCCCAGTAACCAAACTGTCGGGTTCAAATCTCTTTCCGAGACCTCACCTCACTTATCCATGAATATAAAGTTATACATAGGAAAAAATAACAGTCACTACATTCCAATGATCCATGCTTTAGGATCAAAACCTGAATGCCTATGAGCATAGGTGATAGATAGATAGGGTATTAGAAAGTGCAATATAATGGCGCAATGCAATTGTAACAGAATAAGCGAGAGGAAGCAAGGGATGCGAGAATATAATCAAAGACTCAAGACCTGAGAGATTAACATGAATAACAAGATCAAAAGCAGTAAGGGATGAAGAACTTATCAAGTTATCAAATCATACAACCAAAACTCAGAACAAAAAATATTTCAGAATCATAAGAAAGTCAAAGAGACAACTTACAATCCTCTAAGAAACCAAATGGAAAGAAATAAACAATAAAATGATAATGCAAGGCAGAATCACACATAATACTGATTGAAATCATAAACAAATTCATAAACAAAGTCTCATTTCTCCACATATCCTATCTCATCGCATATCAATTCATCCATCCATCCTAAGTAACCTACCAAATCACACAACTTACACTTATATGGGGTTGAGATTGAGCCGGAAGGTCACTAATCTAAGTTATCTTGCCCTTTACTAATATTATCTATAAGCTTTGGTAGAAAAGCCATTTGATACGGGTATATGGAGTTCTAATACGACGTACGAGAGGGATGTTGAGTACGGATAGAGTTGTGAGGTATCAAATTAGGATGCTGAAAGTAGAGTACGTAAAATTGTAGAAGTCGGTCGTCAATCATCCATTAAGCACAGACCAACGGAACGGAAAAACTATAGAAGCGGTACAATCTGGCTGCATCAACAGGAAGCTACATCCGTACCACTACTTTCAATAGAATTGGAGCTTCTATCAATAATAGAGAGGTGTTTACATTAATTGTTCCTATTCTACATACAACCCCGAATTATTATTTGGGTCAAACGAAAGTATGGCACAAGTAATAACGAATTCCGGTCATGATGATATGATTGTAAGTATTATTCTTTTCTTTTCTTTTCTATGAGTTGCGCTTCCTTATATTATTCAGTTGTATCGGGAAAGAGAAGAATATGTGCAAGCCAAGTTGTTCAATCTTTGGAAAAGAATCGATTCAGGTGGCTAACTATATTGTCTTTTTCTCCGTAGCATGACGCAGCTTTAGATTATTATGGTCGCAGATTAGCAACTTGTTCGTCTGACAAGACGGTGAAAATATTTGAGATTGAGGGGGATACACATAGATTGACGGAAACGCTGAAAGGGTATGTCATATTATTCTCATATACCATTTGTGAACAGCGCGTCGCAAATACAGCAAGCTTCCAACGACACAAGCACACACCTTTCAATTTCACAAAAAAATCACCAATCTCATAAACCCGCACAACCCAATATCCAATCCCAAGATCAAACCAACTAACAAGCCTCTCCCTCTAGCCACGAAGGCGCCATCTGGTCCATCTCCTGGGCCCACCCCAAATACGGCAACATCCTCGCCTCCGCCGGCTACGACGGAAAAGTAATCATCTACCGCGAAAGCGGCAACACCTGGTCCCAAATCTACACCTTCGCGCTGCACACCGCTTCCGTGAACTCACTATCATGGTGTCCGCACGAATCCGGCTGTCTCCTCGCATGCGCATCCTCAGACGGTAACGTCAGTGTTCTAGAATTCAAAGATAATTCTATGGATCATAAAATCTTTCACGCGCATGGTATCGGTGTGAATAGCGTTTCTTGGGCTCCAAGTACAAGTGTAGGAAGTTTGGTTAGTGCGGCGGGAGGGGGCCAAGGTGCTGTTAGGAGATTTGTTACGGGCGGAAGTGATAATCTTTTGAGGATTTGGGGGTGGGATCAGGCGAGTTTGGGGTATAAGGTTGAGGGGGCGCCTTTGACGGGTCATTCGGATTGGGTTCGTGATGTTGCTTGGAGTCCTACTGTTTTGCAGAAAAGTATATACCCCTTCCATTTCTTTCCTACTTCTAATTCTCACATTTCCCCTCCCCCTCAATAACATTCCCGAGATAAAAATATACATAAACTAACAACCTCCCCCTAACCTCAGGCTACATCGCATCAGCATCCCAAGACAAAACAGTACGAATCTGGACCTCAACCGCAGGATCCACAGCCGGGCAATGGGAATGCAAAGTTCTACAATTCGAACGTGAGGTATGGCGTGTATCGTGGAGTTTGAGTGGAAATGTATTGGCGGTTAGTGGGGGTGATAATAAGGTTTCTTTGTGGAAGGAGAATTTGAAGGGGGAATGGGAATGTGTTAAGAATATTGAGGAGTAGATGAATAGCTTGGGTAGCGGGATAGGACGAGAAAGAAGGGAAGGGGAGGGACGGGACGATGAGATATATGATGTGAGGGTGAGAAGATGAGAGGTATTTTTCTCGTATAGTGTGATATTTGTGAGATAGTAGAGTATGGCATAATATGGTATTATAAGATATAAGAATCTTAAGGTCAGCCATTCATCTTTTCATCCATCAACCTTCTTTACAAAATAAAATCTATCTCAAGTTTAGTTTTTTGACATCACTCTTTCTAAGATTTGGACAAGTCATTCGTTTTTTGGTTCAGA
>JWJB01010695.1:0-13350 GCA_000812895.1 Rutstroemia sydowiana
TACAGAGCAAGTCGATATCTCTCTTGAACCCCTGAAGACTATTGTATTCCTTCTTATTTATCTTCTTCTCTTCTCTCTTCTTCTGTTCCGCCTCTCTCTGTTCCTTCGCCTGCATAATCTTCGTCATATTCTTCTCCTCATATTCTTTCTGCGCCATCACACTCCTATCCAACTGTTTCCTCATCGTATTCCTCGCCATATTAGCTCTCTGTTCAATATCATGTTTCGGGTACGGCGGATTTGCATGTTTCGCAATCGCATCCAACGTTTCAATCGCGTTTTCCAACCCTTCTGCTGCTTTTTGAACTTCTTCCAAGGTTCGCTGCGTTTCTGGTAGACTGTATACTTGGGTTGCTAATTGCAGTTGGACGAATGCTACGTTGAATTTGTAATGTACTTGTTCGGGTGTGATTTCAAGTGCCTTTATATATATTATTAGTGATTTTTATCTATGATGATGATGAACAAATATAACATACCTTAAGAGAATAATCAAGCGCCGTTTTAAAAGCCGATAAACTCTTTTCCGCTTTTCCTTTAGCCAACCATGTTCGTCCCAGACAAGTCAAAATATGACTATCATGCGCACGATCTTTTGTCAAAGCTATCTCATAATTTTCAATAGCTTTAGAATATTGTCGCAACTCAGTAAAGATATGACCAAGATTGACGAAAACACTTGGTTCCTTTACGGTGTCTCTGACCTTCATGAAGATAGATAATGCGGTTTTAAAATCCTTCTTATCTTCCACGAGAGCTATGGCAATACCCTGAGCACCATATGCATTCTTGGGATCGAGCTGTAGCGCCTTGTCGAAGAACTCAACAGCCTTTGTATACATAGCACTCCGCTTAGCCTTATCCGAATCCGATTCGCGACGCATCTCACGAGCTGTTGTAAGATTCATGTTACCCATACCAATCAAAGCATAACGATCACGCTTATCATATTGTTGAAGGGTATGTTTGTAATGACGGTATTCCGCTTCTTCAGTAACATTCCCCGCCTTCTTTTTCGAATGCGTACGACCCAAGAACCAACCATACAAAGCACGAACTTCGAGATCAGCGGATGCCTCCTTATAGAGGTTGGACACAGCTTTAGGACCTTCTCCTTGTGGATCGTGGCGTAAGGAAATGTATGCCAGACGTGTTCTAGCATCAGTATAGTCGCTATGACGAGCCAAAAGACCTTCGTAAACGGTCTTGGCCTCATCGGGCATCCCACCATCTTCATCTGTCCGTCCGAGATTGAAACTAATAGTCGTAACAAGTGCATCCGTATCCAATCCTTCTTGCTTCTCACCAGCCTTGACGCAAGCATTCAACGAAGCCTGGAACATCTCACGAGCATGATCGAACTTTTCAGCTTGATAGTAAAAGCATCCCATATTGTTTAGCAGTTGTGGTGGAAGAAACTCGCGAATAGCAGCTCGGTCCGCGACCTCATCATCAGTCTTTGCTGGTCGATCCGCCGAGGGTATCTGATCAATTTCAATCTGCTCAACCTGCAGTAGACACTGCAAGCTCTTCTCGGGTTGTTCGGTTTCGTATAGTCGTGCAAGATTAAGTAAGACAGAAGCGTCTGGGGTAAGATTCTTCTTAGGATCCTTCCAAGCTGTTCGAACAGTTTCGAGATATCCAAGAGCCTTCTTGTATTCTGCTGATTTGTCTTCCTTAAGCCCATTCTGCTGCGCACTAAAAACTTCCTCTGCGTACAAAGTCCCAAGAAGGACCATTGCCTCGACATTTTTTGACTGCTGAATGATTTTTTCTAGTCGTAGCTTTGCCTCTCCAAAGTCTCCTTTCAATACTGACAACTGCGCTGCACCGAATTTTGCAGGCAGATATCCTTTCTCAATACCTCCTCGAGCATCATCAGCCTGCCCATAGTAATAGAGAGCCTTCTCGAAGTTATCTTCGAAATGTTCTTTCCTAGCAAGCAAATACCAACCATCACTTGCAATCGCATTGATCTCGGTGTATTGGAGGGCTTTCGTGGCTAGCGCTTCAACATTCGGCATCGATTTGCGCGACAAGAAGTATCCGGCGAAGGTGACACAGGTTAATGGCTGGTCTTTGTCGATCTTATAGGATTTCTGGGTGTATTCGGTCATAGCCTTTTTGTACATAGCGATGAACTCGGGGCTCGTAGTTGGAATGTTTGCGCTTGCGTCTAGATAGCACTGGGCGAGTAGAATGTTAGCGACCTTAGAGTCCGGATTGATTTCCAACGACCTCTCCCAGGCAACTTTAGCATCTTCCTTATATCCCAACTGCCAAAAGCAGCATCCTATTCCAATCCTTGGGTCGGGATCAACCATATCTGGCATCGATCGCAAAACGTCTTGGTACCCTTCTAAAGCTTCTGCGTATCTGCCCAATGAGTATGAAGCTCTTGCTTTACCCATCACAGCCATCATATTCTTCCCATGCGAAGCCTTAATCGCATCTTCAAACGACTTCTGTGCTGCGCGCAGTAACTCGGCCTTTTCCGGATCTATCGTCGCAGCTCCACCTGATTTTGGAACGGGTCGTAATGAGGCTCTTAGCAGCTGTAGCACACCTCGAGCCAGGAATAATGGAGGGAACGAAGGATTGATTCGCAGAGCCTCATTGAGATTCGAAGTCGCCAGTGTTAACCAATCCTCCTTCTTCTTGAAATCAGGATCCGTTACACCTTCCGGCACAACACGAGGAGCCTCCCTACTCTTCCACAAATACATCCAACAGAGACAAGTCAGCATGCTTAATCTCTCTTTATTTCCACCTCTCAAAGCCGCCAGTCCCTTATTCAACATCTCGATAGCATGATCGACTTTCTTCTGCTTCGCATACGCAAGCGCAACAATCATCCAATATGTGCGAGCAGCCCTTTCATTCTCAAGTAATGTGCAAAGTTCGGTGGGATCATCGAGCAAGTCTTCCAGATCAATTTCGACAGCTTGATCATCATCTTCTCCGTGAACTGGAATATCTATCGCAGAGGGAATTTCCGAGAATCGCTTGCTAACCATTCTTCCATCCATCTCCAGTCCATTAGCACCACCATTGGTATGTCCATTCTTAACTGCGGCCATTTTGTAAAGTTGCGGTCTCGCGTCAATATGTGCTTCGAGATATTGTAGAGGTCGATTGGCGGCGCAATCGAAAGGCTGGGGAGTCGCGTCGAGACTCTACGGTTAATTAATCATGGAGTCTGAACACACTTCCGAGTTAATTATTCATGGGATTCGAAGAATTCAGAAACTGCAATTCAGTAGCAAGATAAATTGTATGAAGAGAATTCAATAAAAAGCCAAGTAAATATTGAGAACCTATGTGACAAGAAATATCGAAAGCTGAAGTTGATAAAAAGTTGAGACTTTTTGTCTCATCTCAAGATGGACACTGAAAGGACGCTAAAAATTTAGAGCTCGGACCCTGGCCTGGCGCACCAAGCGGAAAATCGCGCTTCCCGTTATTCACTAAATCAAATCTCAATTGGCCGTTACCAACCATCTTGTAGTGTACACTATTGCGGTAGGGGAGAATTTATTTATATACGCAAGTTAAAGTTCCAAGTCATCACATCACACAAACACAAGCACAGATTCAACATCAAAATAACTATTATACATCATCCTAATTCTCACTACCATACTCACTACCACTATGGCTATTAGCTCGCTCACTCGCTCTCATGCATCTCATTTGCTTCTCTACTAGAATACATTCTAGGCAAGAAACTTTCCAACCAAAAGCACCTTGCCATGCCATGCAATGCCAATCTGCACCAAACGCGCGCAGCCCATTTTGCATTTTGCACCGGTAAAGTATACCCCTCCAAAGTCATTGTATGAACGCCGCTAGAAACACAATGCACGAACCAGACGGACGTGCCGAAAAAAAAGTAGATGCCAGATCAAAAAACCCTTGACACCACATCCACTATCGTAAAAAATCCCCCGATATTCACCTCATTTATGATTACCGGTACCTATTCATCTTCATCATCGTCACTTTGAACACTACTACTCGCAGCTCCATTCGTAGGTTTGTTGAAGTTAAGCTTCAACTTCGTGCTCGGTCCAGATACTGGTACAGGAGTGCCTGCGCTGGTAGTAGGAATTGTCGATCCACCATTCCTTGAAGTGTCATCACCTTCTCCGTTAAGTTCTGGGTGATCATTCAATTCTTGTTGAATGCGAGCTTCACACTCATCCTAAAACAAATTAGTACTAGAACATGTGGTAACCACGTTATTAACTTACCGATATCTGAACAGCATCGATATAGATTAAGCTGGTATCCTCGTTGTATGTCTTAGCATTGCTACAGAGCAAGTCGATATCTCTCTTGAACCCCTGAAGACTATTGTATTCCTTCTTATTTATCTTCTTCTCAATAAGTTTCATGGCAATCGGCTCCTTAGTAATCACAAAATAATCTGGGAAATCTTTCTTCGAAGGTAAGGTAACAAATGGATGGATAATTTCACGAGTCGGGCGTTCCTCGCCATTTTCGTCCGGACTCTCGGGCCTCGATTGCAACGCCATAAGATGATCGAAAAGAGCCTTCAAGCTAAGCTGCAGTTGGGTGCGGACCTTGGGTGTGAGTATGTCGCCAGTTGGGAACCTTGGGGGTCTTCCAGGACCTCCACGCTTACGTTTTGGCGGAGGTTGTTCGTCGTCAAGTTCCTCGGCTTTACGCTTCTCAATCTTGACTCCGGACTTGCGCCCTCGTCCTTTCTTCGGTGTTGGCTCCGGTATAATCTCTTCTTCCACATCACTGTCCTGACTATCCGCGTCCGACATTGGATCAGTACGTGTACCAAGCTTTCTTTGCTTGTTTCGCTCTCGGCGTTCTGCCTTTGCAGCCTTACGGGCGGCAGCTTGTTCCGGACTGTCAAAGTCGTCATCCACAGCCATAGCCCATTGCTCCTCAGTGAGACCATCATCATACTTCACGCGTGTACGATCTCTAGCACCACGACCTTGTGGGGCCTCTGGTTCGTCCGAGATTGGGTTTCCATCGGACATGTAGAGTTCAGGAAGTTCGCTTTCGGCCATGAGACGAGGAACATGTTTGCTACCAGGACCGGTACCATATAGAGGATGTTTCGCCCTCTCCTCATCAAGCTGCCTGAATGTGATCAACTCACCATCATTACGTGCTAAGATCTCGTTGAGCTCTTCATCGTCCATGTCATCTTGTTCCAAAGATTCCGCGGCCTCTGCAGTCTCAAGCATAACCCGAAGCATGGCATCACGATCAGTTTCCGAAGACTTTTGATCGAATCTACCAGCTTGAATGACTTTACCATCCATATCAAGCTTGTACTTCGCTCGCTCTAAAATCTTCTCTTCGACGGAATTTGAACTGATCAGACGTAGAATTCGAACCTCGTTCTTTTGACCAATACGATGAGCACGATCTTGAGCTTGCAAATCTTGATGAGGATTCCAATCGGAATCATAAATAATAACTGTATCGGCCGTTTGCAAGTTCAAACCGAGACCTCCTGCACGGGTCGAGAGCAAGAAAATGAAGTAAGGCGAATTAGGTGCGTTGAATTGCTTCAGTAATTCGGAACGATCATCAGACTTGGTTGTACCATCCAATCTCATGAAATGTATGTTTCTGTATCGCAAGAAATCTTCCATGATGTCCATAATAGCAGTCATTTGAAAGAACATCAGCACTCTGTGACCAGTTGCCTGGTACTTTGGCAGAACACGGTCAAGCAATTCGAATTTACCAGACGTTCGCCATAACAAATCGTTTGCTGTGTTCAGAGGGTTCATTTGATTCTCCACCTCATCGAATACGAAAGGATGATTACAAAGCTTTCTCAATTGCATCATCATATTGCTCAAACCACGAGCCCCAGTCTTTCCACCCTTGCCATCGTTGTAGACCAACTTGTTGTGCGTAAGCATTTGCTTGTAAAGACGTGATTGAAGGGAGGAGAATTTGCACTTGATAACCTTCTCGGTTTTGTCTGGCAAATCCTTCTCGACATCCTTCTTAAGACGACGAAGCAAGAAAGGTCGCAGCACTTTGTGTAGACGTCGAATGACGAGAATCTGTTCTTCTTCGGTAAGCTCCATCTTGTCTTGACCACCAGTGTTGGCGAATGGGGTGTTAAACCATTCATCGAAAGATTTGACGGATTTGAAAATGGTAGGAAGCACGAAATTGAGCAGAGCCCACAATTCTGGCAAATTGTTCTGAAGAGGAGTCCCGGTAAGAATGAGACGGTAGCGTGTCGAGTAGTACTGAGTGAGCGTAGCACTGAGCTTCGACTGGGAGTTCTTCATACGATGACCTTCATCGATAATCATGTGTACCCATTTGATCTTACTTAGGATAGGTCTATCCTTAATAATATACTCATAGGTAGTCAAAAGAACTTGGAAGTTTCCATAACGAATTTGTGCTTGTTGTTGTTTTCTGGACGTCGGAGGACCCTTGTAAACGACCTTGACGAGGGATGGTGCCCACTTTTCGAATTCGAGATTCCAATTGGTTAAGGTACTGAGGGGCACAATAACCAAAAAGGGACCGGTCTGTTTTTTCTTTTCAACCAGATAGGTAAGCAAACTAATGGTTTGAATAGTTTTACCCAGACCCATCTCATCTGCCAGAATACCATTCAAATTGTTGTTGTACAACGAGATCATCCATTGTAGACCCTTGATTTGATACTCCTTCAAGGTGCCACCAACAAGAATGGAAGGTTGTTCATTGACTTCCTCCTTAACACGATGTGCAACAGCGTAGTAATCGATCTTGCGACTGACTCCTTCATCCTCTTCCTCCTCATCTTCTTCAGAGTCTTCTTCAACAAAGTCACCCCCCTCGTCTCCGTAGCGTTCTGCAGCTTTTCGCTGTTGCTCTTTGACGGATGCAGCAAGTTGAGACAAGAATCCATCGGTTTGTCTGAGCAAGTGCGTGATACGAGTATCCTTTGCTTGGTCTAACAGCTTCAGGTATGCTTCCTCGTCGTTCGATTTCAAAGCAGCAAGACGTTGCTTGGCTGTTCGCTCGATTCGCTTTTGTTCTTCCTTCTCGATATTCTGGTGTTGAGTTACCATCATACGGCCCAGCTTGACCATCTTCTGTCTCTGGTTTTGACCAGCGAGATTAACTTCTCTAGCATGGTTAAGCACGGTTTGAAGATAGTCGCTGTGTTTCTTCCTTTCTCTAGTCTCGCGCGCGTCGCGTTGTTGCTTCTCCAGCTTCTCGGTGATCCTGGCTTCTCGAAGGGATTGTTTCTTCATGCGACGATATTGACTTCGGTTTGCAGTCATCGCAAGATTATCATATTGGATTATTTGTCTCCCAACTTTCTCTCGTAACGCCCTCTGCCTGTCGTATAATGTCAACTTTTTCATTTCGATCAAGGCTTTGAGTTTGAGTGAATCGTCCAATACTACATCTTCGTTTCGCGTATCCCAATGTGCAATATTACCCGGTAGTGATTTGAGTTCAGCTAGACGCGCCTTCATGCGATTGTGTATTATTGTTTCTCGTTGTATACGAAGCTGTTCCACATCCACACCCATGGGGAATATGGAAGGTATGAGGGGCCGTCTCTTTGGAAGGCTATGTTCACCATAGCCAATTTTCTTCGCTAGCTTCATACGAGGATCCCGGAAACCGGTATATTCGTGCACCTTTGGTACATCGGATGGCTTCTCTACTGCTGCTGCATCCACCCCATTGACAGCAGGCTGTGCGTCCTCCGCAGGCTGTTGGGCAATAGATAATGGCTGCTCAACTTTAGCTAGTCTCCTTTGGCGAGACGCGAAAAGACGCTGTTGTGTTTCTTGCGGTATGCCAAGATTTTTTGACAGACACTTGAAAGCATATATCTGATTTTTCAACATGCCCAATTGCTCCGGTGTGAAATACCCACTTCCATGTGGACCACCTTGTCTTTGCGCACCAGCAGCAGCCTTCATTGCAGAAGGGCCGGCAGCAGTTGCAGGGATTGCTGAAGGTCCTAGTGATGAGGTAGCCGGAAGTTGCGCGCTGGGTACTGAATTTGTGGAGGTAGGGCGGGGAGTATTCGCGGCATTCGCGGCGACGCTGTTGGCATTTTGCTGCTGCTGCATCATCTGTTGCTGCTGTTGTTGTTGTTGTGTATATGCAGCTCTCTGTTTCGAATAAGCCTGGAAAGTTTTAAGCATCTGTTGGGCTTTTTGGTACTCTGGGTTGGTTTCCGGTACGCCAGCTTCTCTCATCTGTTTAAACTTCTACAAGAGAATTGGCAGGTTAGTAAGGTTTAACAATGGCAGAGTGTGAAAGTAAAAGATAGAATGAGGAAAGAGATAGTGAGAATACATACTATTAAAACTTGTTCAAAGTTTTGACGTGAGTATTCATTGGACATAGGACCAGGGCCGGTTTGTTGAACAGCCGGCGCGCTTTGAACGGTTGAAGCCATATTCAATTATTAAAAATCAATAGCTAAGAAAGTGGTGGTTGAAAGATTGTTGATGTGCGGGTGAGATTCAGCGCATATCAAAAGGTAGCCTTGCGCATGAGGTACAATGTTAATTGTATTAGACGCGGAAGGTATAAAGCAAGCAAATGTAGAAAGAGTTGATGAAATGGATGAAATGCAAGTTAAAATTGAATTAACACGTCGAAAAGTGAAGAAATAGACGGTATTGCGTGATGAAATGATTTGTCGCGTTGTATGTTGATGTTGGATAATATTTTGATAGATGAAATGACTTGGCGCGATGGTCCTTTCGATAGGTTATTGTTGTGATAATTTGATGAAACCAAAAAACTATTAAGTTTTGATGGATCACAAATGAAGGAGTGAAAGATTTTTCAAATAGTTTGAACAATTTATTTCTATTTCTATTGCGATACTTTGATTATTATCGCGTTAGAAAAAGAAAAATTGAAAATTGAGTATTAAAATGAAAATGCGTAGAACTAAGGGGGTTTATAGAGAGGGAGGGGGTGGATTGGCGACGGTAGCGGTCCTCGTCGGTGGTCGTGGTGTACTGTGTGGTGAAAGTAAAATAAAAAAAATCGCAAAGGTCTTTTTCTCTGGTGGTGGTGGTGGCTCTCTCACTCTTTTTTCCTTTTTTTGGTGGTCGCAAGAAGTGGTTTGGAAAAGTCAAGAGGCAAAGGTGCTTTTTTTTGGTGGGTGCACAGGTAAAAATTGTGTACAGGTAACCTTAAAATGAGTAAGCTGAATTGATTTTATTTTAGTAAGTATTAAAATTACGGCCAGTTGATAAAATTTCAGTACGCTAAGTATATCTCGTTTAATTTATTGATACCTTATATATTAGGTTTTGATTTTCATACCATATTGAGTCCCATTAAAAAAAATACCTTAATCTAAAGATAGTGTCAAGTGAGCTGAAAGATTAGATCCATCATTATCTGCCTATACCCACCCCACAGTAGGTACTGTAGAATCCGATACATGACTCCAACTCCCATTCTGGATAGATTCTTTCCATTATATTATTTATCCACCAAACCAGTACTTCTAAATATTGTCATTATGTACCATTTTACTTTATTAATCTATATAAAATTTTATACTTTAAACCCTCTTGTCATTCCCTCACTCACTCCCTAGGTAGATATTGAATTATAATATGTATCGAATACTGTAGAGTCAAATCCCAAATGGAATAGAATATAAGAGATTTACTTGTCGAATTTGCTATCATCTCAATTCGGTTCAGTTCCTCTGGGATCATTTTTTATATAGACAAACTGACCCAATTTCATCCTCGAATGCATCAAGTCTAGAATGAAATTTAGACTCTGTCTGACAGTAAAAGAGTGGGACAGTGGGAGCCTAGGAGGTACCTATCTTACCTTATTTCGTATTATATGTGTGGAGGTATGTATGTGTTGTGGTGTGGATTTTCATGCGTGTATGGAGAAGGAGGAGAAGATAATTGAGAGTTGAGACTTGAGGGCTATATCCGGTGTGATTAAGTGATTGGTTGGTATGAATTAAAAGAGATGAGATGGGGATAGAGAAATGGTGTTGGCTTGGAATGGAGATGAGAAAATAAATCTAGATATTAGTCGAGATGGTTTGGTGGTTAGGAAGTTTAACATGAGGATGGAGAATGCTGTTGGTTTGGATAGGTAGGTGGGTTGGCGATGAAGAGACATATTGGCTAGAACGAGTAATTTATCTACTTCAGTTACATGGTGTAGATGCACAGGTACATACTATCGTATCCTTTATTTGAACTCAATAATCATGTAGAGAATACATCAATCATGTCTGTAGTTTATTTATTTCCTTATATTTCTCATAAACTACTCTTCCTGAAAGGATTATCCACAAACTATCAGGTAAATAGTATCATTAGATCATTATACAATAACCCCGAAATATCAAATTCATTCCTTCCAATCCATCCCACCATGCTAATCATCCATCCATCCAAACCATCCACATAACCATATATATACAATAGAAGCCCCTCAATCCCAATCCCAAGTCAAACCAAACCCCATCCCATCCCCTTACTCAAAAGCATTAAAAATCGCCTCCGTAAACGACTTATAATCATCTTCATATCGATCCCCACTCTCACTCGTCCAAGTCGTAACCGATGTCCCTACTTGCAGCAACCCAGGTTGATCCTCAGGTGTGAAATTCGGGAATGCCGCATCTGAGATTGCCACAGTATCATACGCACCATCCGGC
This sequence comes from Rutstroemia sydowiana, assembly GCA_000812895.1. Taxonomy (NCBI): domain Eukaryota; kingdom Fungi; phylum Ascomycota; class Leotiomycetes; order Helotiales; family Rutstroemiaceae; genus Rutstroemia; species Rutstroemia sydowiana. Next base: position 10,694 of record JWJB01010695.1, read on the forward strand.
ATCGTATCATCACTATTCACCGTACTACCCTGCACACACTTTGCGCCTCCCCACGTAACCGCTTCGACTCTCGACCACAAACTACTGATATTATAGATATCCATTGGTGTGTAGAATAATCGACAATTCGAAGCTTCGTATTGGAATTGTAATGGTGTGTATGTGGTATCACCTCGATGCATATTATTCATCCAGTTGAACCGGCTATTCGTCCCAAAAGTAGTCACATTACCAAGCGGGCAGTCGGCTATCAGATCGGGCATGTATTCTTCGGGTGGGGCGTTGGGAACGGTCGAATGGCTGACTTTGTAATCCTGTATAGCTTGGCCCAGACCTTGAATATCGATATTTATGGTCTGATAGGTTAAAACTTGAGTGCCTCTAGATCCAGCATTTCCTTGCATAGGTCCTGTTTGGGGACGGCCGCCAACAGCAACTTCAAAAATGTTAGCAAGTGAACAAATATTTATGGCAGAATAATGGGAATCTCACCACTTCGGACACCACCTTGAGACTTCATCATTTCATTGAAAATAGAGCATGTAGAACCACACATCCCATCATGCAGTATGACAATGTTGGAAGCTTCAAAAACCTGTGGCGCTATGTCAGAGTTAACCCCATATCCGGAGATGACAATGTCCTGGTTCTATCCATTCTATTAGTACTTGACTTCAATCTCATGTTAGAGTCGACTTACCCTGAGATCTATATCACTCAAATTGTAGCGCATTTGAACTGTAAAGTTATCTCCGTGTATCGAATCAATTTCGGAAGGCCAAGTCGTAAAGTAAACGTCATTTACATCTGTCCTGCCTTCGTATTCAAAAATGCCTGAATTGTTTGAGTAACCCCCGTTGATTTCTTCGACATCCTTGTCGCTACTGTAAATCTCACCCATATACTGAACCAAAGGTGTAGCTCGTCTTCTGCTCGCACCAAAAGGTTCAATGCCAGGGAAGATCTGCTTAAAGGAATCATATCCATTGAAGACAGAACCGCCCCCGTTGCCTTGGAGATCGACGATCAATTTCTCCATCCCCGCAGTCTTACATTCTGCTAAGAAGTATTTGATTGCTGTCTGTTGTTGAGTTGGTGCATCTCCATTTTCTTCTGCATGGTCGATAAATCCTTGCATTGCTAGAACCGCAGTGGTATCGTCGAGGAAGTAACCGCTCGTATAACCATCTGCATCAATTACCACTGGATCAGGGTAGCCACCCAACGATGTCACATCTCTTTTTGGCTTCGGTTTTGGTTTTGTTGTTGTTGTCGTCGTTGTCTGTAACCATGGAGTATCCACTCTGTCGAATACATCCTGCCCAGAGGTGATACCTGCCATGTTTGTGGAAGTCCATGAGTCTAATGTACTGATGGTGGTACTACCGTTAGCAAAAGTAAAGGCGAATGTATCGACCGCGACACCAAGTGCGTATGCAGGATGCTGAAATAACCCCAGGCTTGCAGAGTAGGAGTAGGTTGGCAAGGAAAAGAATGCCGAGTTGTAGTTAGCGTCATTATCTGAGTATACGCCCGTAGTAAGAGTCATATTCTGGAGGAACAAAGAAGCATTTTGGCCATTGATCGTCTCGAGTACCGAAGGTACCCAGTTGGTATCAGAATCAGCTTCTATGGCATCGAAATCCTCTATGTTGAGATTAGTTTAGCTTATGACAATCAATCGTGCATTTGCGGACGTACGTTTAAAATATAACTCTGGCAGTTCCAAGCCATCAGATGATACCGATACTATGGACCCAATGGCAATGTTAAAGTTAAATAGCCCAACCAGAGGCACCTGCAGGTTGACGTGAAAGTCGTGAGGGCAATAATTGCCTAACCAATAAAGATCCTTTTCGAAGGCATATTGGTTCGTGTAGAACCCTGATTCCACATTCTCCTTGATTTGGGCCAATCCACCAAGCATATCGCAGCCTGGCATGGGATAAGTTTCCGGGGGGTCCTTTAAATAGCCCAAAGTGCTTTTGGGAGAAAATATATGTCAGTAATTGTGCTTTTAAGGTGAAATTGAGCAAAGGGCGCTTACCTCTGGAATTGGAAATAAGGCTCAATATAATCACAATACGCCGAAGAACGATTCACATTCAGAGGAATGGACTCAAGACATTCCATCACCATGCTTGGTCTCAGATTTGCGTTGCCAGATCCTAGATAAAAAGTAAGAAGCTTGAAGTGGGTGTGTATAGAACAGGAAAGAAATACCTGCACTGGGATAAAATTCATCGTAAATAGCTCCAATTCCTGCACATCCTTTTTTCGTTGTTGTGGCCTCCGTCCATGCTGCAGCAATTGTTCTTGTCGTTGTGTCCAGTGACATTGAGGGAGTTGCGGTTACCTCTGCTAATAAACTCGATGCTTTACTGGCATAACTAGCTGGCAATGCCGTTGTGTCCACTGATGTTGCCGTATTTAGCTGTGCATCCTCTGCTATTGTTGGCGGCGGGACTTTAGTCCGGTAATCAACGGACCTTTTCGTTGTATCAGTTGGCAACGAAGAAGATGATGCTTCCCTATGTAGCTGGGCATCATCTGCTATCTGTGTTGAGCCTTTAGTCATGTAATGAACCGACCATTTTGCTGTGCTGGAAGAAGCAGATGTCGCCGTTTTAGTCAGGGCCTCAACCTGGCATGGAACG
>JWJB01010696.1:0-19929 GCA_000812895.1 Rutstroemia sydowiana
GTCTGGGCTTTTAAAGATGACGCCAATCGTGTGGAAAAGCTCCGGATTCTGGCTATAGTTGAGTCGCTGCCGCGTCTGTTGTTTGGCGATCTAGTTTGCCCGTTCATCGCACGGGCACTTAGAGTCCTAATCATAGATGGCTTAGATGAATTATTGTTCTGGTTTAATGTATCTAAGGGACCGTTGGCATCGGTATCAATATCGTTCGGATTGCTCATATCCGTCAAAAACCCAATATCGAGATCCAGAAAAAGTGTATAGTCAACGTCGAGGGATTCTCTTAGTAGATTGGCAGCTCGGGCCAGAATACGTTCGTGGGTATCTGGACCTTCCATTGTTTTGCCTACTGAATGGAAGACTGTATTGGTTGTGAAGAACGTTTTGTCAACGGGAAAGGTTATGGAATCAGGGGCGTTGTTCAATGACTGCGCGGCAACTGCGGTCAGAGGGTCGTGGCCCTCCATTAAAGAATCCACTACATCAACATGGATTATGCTTCCTTGATCTGCCTTCTCAGAAGCGACCCTTCGTTTTTCAAAAGCGAGGTCGGAAATTTGTATGGTACTATGGCCTTCTACCAACGCAGCCAGTCCTTTCGACATGATGTCGTTTCGTCGAAGTTGAACGCTCTCTCGTTTCATCTCAAGATAGTGCATTGCATTTTCTGCCATTGTACCAAGAAATTGGAGGTCCTCCTTGGTCGGTGGGGGATGTGGTATCGAGTCAAGAACCGAGACACTGCCTATTGGAAACCCCGCCTTGCTAATGAGAGGAGTGCCTGCGTAATAGCGAAACTTGGGACCCCTTGCAACATACGGAAGACTATAGAATCTAGGATCGGCGGCCAAGTCTGGCACGCAGAAACAGGCATAGTCATTTGATTCAGGAACTTCTTGGATGGTGTACTATGAATGGGCATTTAGCAAACAGGATTATAGAATCGAAATCTAAGACCACTCACAGCACATAACGCTTGGCTACGAAGAGTTCTAAAAATGATTGTTAGGTCCAAGCCAAATACTACCGATTTAATGGGGCTGAGCTTACCCTCCACATCCTATCCACAAGTTGTCCTCTGAATCATGTTTTGCGGTGTCTGTTAGATCTAGAGATTTCGTGGCCTCGGCAAGATAGTACTTGATATGTGTGAGCGAACGACGTATACCAATTGGTAAGAGATTTCATACCTGTGCGTCTTGATCTATAACGGATATCAATGCCCTACTCATTCCAAGCTTCAACGCGATGAGTTGCATCAAAGCTGCCAGTGTACTATCTGAATTGAATATCTTGGTAGTCTCTGAGGCGCAAATTGACCCTGATGGCGAATCTGCAGCCATCAGACCCGGGTCGCCAGGTGATCTATTGTAGTATCGACGCACCTCCCGAATCCTTTTGCGCTCTGAGTGCGACAACATTGTTACTGAACAACAAGTAGAAATAGTAGGTGAGATATAAGAACTATCGTGCTCTGGTCATTGGACGCCCAAGACATATAAGCCCTTGAACACTACAGGTATGTATAAGTCCGACGCGAAATACCACTCGATATTCGAACCTTGTAGTGGGTTGATTGCCAGCGCAGTCCAGCTGTTGGTAGCAGATTCATGAAAAGAAATGCCGACGGGTATAGTACTTAATTAGTAGTTGCGGAATCGCGAAGTTAGAGACCTCGGTATCGATGTGTCTTCTACGGAGGAAAATGATCTATGTTAGAGGAATTGAATCCTTCGAGTTGATAATACAACCCAATAAACGAAATAACAATCTCCACTTGTGCGTGGCACCTTGACCAATCCCAAATTTTGTACTTATATATTTGGCATTATCCAGAATTGTGAAATAATGCATGAAATATGGCAAGGTCTGCGGAACTGAACCGAAAATTTGTTGGACAAGGATTCTTTGTCTAGAGCAGCCAATAGCATCGGTATCTATAACCAATCACTTTTTGAAGACGAGAGCTCTATCTGTTAACACATCATGTGCCGGGAGCCGCTCCTTTGTTCAAAATGTTGCAAACCCTTGTTGACTTACCTTACTATACTACTCGTTTAAAAGCCGGACAATGCTGCTCGTATCGGCATTAGACGTAAAGCCGATTATGTTATGGTCTCGGACAGGCCGTCAATGATAGCCAGGAGCAAATCCAATTTCACCACAGTCACCAATAGAAGTGGACATAGCCACGTGGATAAAATTGTTAGCATAACAATAATCTAACTTTTCTAAGAAGACAGAATCAATACGGCAAGGTAGGCGCAATCTGTGAATGTTTGCGACAAGGATGAACGAAAATGGAAAAAAGTCCCTAGACCTGAGGTTGGAAGAATTGGTTTATCCATTCTCGTTGCCCGAGGTCGCTGAATTCGGTAATTCTAGGCGCGAAGTGCAGGCGTTGGCGTTTGATATCTCTTTCCATCCTGTGCGACAATGTGCTTTCTTTCAGATGATTATCATGCACTTTGCCTTAGGAAGGAGAGCTGCGGATGCGAATGTCTCTGACTCTCTGCGCCTGGTTGGTATGCTGCTTTGTCTGTTTGCGGTAAGGATATGCGCCCAGAACCAAATCAATCAAATTCGGCCGCAAATAAAATTTCAGGATCCTTTTTGTGGAATGCAGAATGATACGATGCCCAGGCCAGGATAAATCATATGAAAGCCAGTTACATTAGGATACAGGAACAATATTGAAAAGAAGTCTATTTTTACGACTTCCATTTATTTGTTGATATTTGATGATGTGAATTTAGGAAATTCCGGGTTTTGTCCCAAAGAAGGCTAGGATAAGATATGAAGCTAACCCACACCCCTGTATTTTCTCAGCTTAGCTTGGCCTAGCCTAGCCTAGTCTTCCACGTGATGCGGCCGCTACGAGCCTCATTCCACCGGTAACCGCTGACGCGAGCGCAAGCTGCCTGAAGCTATCTATCAATACGACAACATCACTTCTATCCTCGATAACAACTTGTTTTTACCACAACCAAGATACCCAAGATACCATTTTGACGCCTCAATCCTCTCTGCACATTCAAAATGGACTCCATCGTAGCACAATACAGTACATCGTCTTACCAGAAAGAGGCACCTCAAGATGAAGACCTAGAGCTATGCCAACCAGCTCCCGGATTATCGTTAAAGTTCGCCATGCCACCAGTCGCACAAGTATGTTAACTCACCATCGAATTACCATTTTATAACTCTGAGAAAAATGGGTTTGTCTCAAATAAACCATCTGCTAATAAGACATTAGCCTTCTGCATGGCTGCGAGCTGCAACTGACGACCACGCAAACCCCAACTGTCCTATCAAGATCGCTCACGGTACCACTACACTAGCATTCCGGTTCCAGGGCGGTATTATCGTAGCAACAGATTCGAGAGCCACGGCAGGTAACTGGATTGCAAGTCAAACTGTGAAGAAGGTTATCGAGATCAATAACTGTTTATTGGGCACAATGGCCGGTGGTGCTGCTGTAAGTCCCCAATATCTTTCCAATGGATATACTATGCCAGCAAAATGTAAAACTGACTCTCCGATTCACAGGACTGTCAATACTGGCTCGCATACCTAGGAATGCAATGCAGACTCCACGAACTCCGCCACAAACGCCGAATTTCGGTCGCAGCTGCATCCAAAATCCTCGCAAACCTCGTTTACAGATATAAGGGTATGGGTCTATCAATGGGTACCATGTGTGCTGGTGTAACAAAGGAGGAGGGACCTGCACTTTACTATATCGATTCTGATGGAACTCGATTGAGTGGAAACCTCTTCTGTGTTGGATCTGGTCAGACCTTCGCGTACGGTGTATTGGATGCCGAATACTCATACGATTTGAGCGAAGAGGCAGCGTTGGAATTGGGGCGTCGATCGATTTTGGCTGCTACTCACAGAGATGCTTACTCCGGAGGTTTCATTAACTTGTACCACGTAAAGGAGGATGGATGGGTCAAACATGGCTTCAATGACACCAACCCTATTTTCTGGAAGACGAAATTGGAGAAGGGAGAATTCTCGAATGTTACAAGTGAGTTAGTTTAAAAGGGATGGGGGAATGGTATGGATGATGAGCAAAGCTGGTTTATGATTCATTAGATATGGCTTAACAAAATGGATGCCAAGGTATGACATTCAGCCGAGGACCTGTATACTACTTGCTTCACTTCACGATTGGTAATATCTAGGTATGAAGACGTCGTAATGAAGATCAAACATTCAATGAATTGCCATGAATAATTATCCAAGTGTAGTTACGCATACATTGATGAGTATACAAAGGCAAGTGCCAACCAATATATACAAGATGCCCTTATCCCAACAAAGTTTTCCAAAACCCCTCATCCATGCGCACCCTGGTATATTGCACAATACGTGCTATGATTCTGTAATCCATCCAAATACCATCCAATACCATCCAAACACCATCCAAACACCATCCAAATACAATCCAAATACCACCAAGTAATACAACTAGCCAACATTGCATAAAACCAATCCATCTAAAATTCCACCTTTTTGTCTTGCCACCCAATTCTCATAGAACCTGCTCATGACCTGTGGGTTCTCAACCATATTTTCGGAACCGATGGTGAAAAGTCTTCACTCCCTTCCGAATCATAATCAACTGGTGAATCGGAGCGGCGAGAAAGAAAAAGAGGGCGCGCTGCTCGATTACCATGATAGGTTGGCGAAATTTGGCGGAAAGGAGTTAGAGGGTTCGATGCTCCTTGACTGGGACTGCTAGACATAGAAGGCGATGCAGAGCGGAAGGAAGGAGTTGGAGAGTTCAACGCTTCCTGAATCGGACTGGTAGACATAGTTGGCGAGGCAGGGTGGAAGGAAGGAGTAGGTGAAGCGGCGGCGACGGCGTTGGGTCTTGATTGTACTCTCCGAACTGTGGGAGAAACGGGCTCGAACTCAGAGACACCTTCTGCTTCGAAGTCGATTGCTGAATCCCGGCGGGAAAGAACGAGAGGGCGACTTTTTGCGCCACTGCCATGATAGGTTGGCGAGTTATCGAAGAAATACTGAGGAATTTCCGGATACGGCGAGGGCAATTCGAAGGAAGGGGAAACTGAACCAGTGGCGGGACGGACTGGCGAGTTATCGGAGAAGAAATACTGAGGAATTTCCGGATACGGCGAGGCAACTTCGAAGGAAGGGGAAACCGAACCAGTGGCGGGACGGACTGGTGAGACATCCGGGGAAGGCGAGACCACGAGAACGGATTCTTCTCTTTCCACGATTGGAGATACCGGCGAGGAGCTCATGAAATTTCCGTCCAGGTTATACCTGAATTCGATGTCCCAGGCAACTGCGTCGACGGGGAAAACCGGCGTAACTGGACGGGAAATTGAATTGGACCCATGAGTAGAGTTACTTCCCATTTCAGTCCCGTAGAGGGTGGTGCCTGCCCATGGAAGACCATCGTGGCTGAAAGGGAGGTCTTCGGAGTTTGGGCGAGGGCGACCGAGACCACAGAATTGGGCAGGGGGCGCGGCAAAGAGAGAGCTGCGCGTAAGGAGTGGGTCGATAGGGATGGAGCTTGGACCGGAGCTTGGACCGCTCTGGCTGGCGGCGAGAAGACCATCATGGTCGGGAGCGAAGGATCGGGAGCCGATACGCTCGTATTGGCGATTGTTCGAGTCAGACATGGTGAATGAAATGTCTTGAGTTATTGAAACGAATTTGGAGAATGAAAGGAGGTGAGGGGTTAAAACGAGTTTGAAGAATAAAAGGAGGTGAAGGGTTAAAACGAATTTGAAGATTGAAAGTACTTGGGTAATTGAAAAGAAGTAAAAACAATCAAGAAATCTGATTGTCTGGGTCGAAGTTATATATTCAAGTAAACTGAATGTTCGAAATGACTTGAAGGTCTGAGAGTGATAGAGAGTCTGAGTGAGCTTTGAGTATTGGAAAGATGTGAATCTGTGAATCAAAGTGAGAGTCTCTGGGATGAAAAGAAGATGGAATGAACAGGGAGAAATGAATTCCTCTTATAGGATTCCAATACGCTATTACAACTTATTGCGCTATTAGAATCTATAGATGATCATGCTAGATTTCTTATGATATCTTGGTAATCGAGTATAATACTGTACTAATGATGGGATAGTTGATATATACTAATCTATCAACGTTTACTAGTTCAATTACAATTACCTATTCGGCTCATCGTTCACTAGTGAGCTTCCCATTTTGGTTGTTTCCCCTTAAAACCGTTGAAGGGCGCTCGCTTGTTGACTAGTTTCCGGTTAGTATGTCCTGAATAAGTGTAACGGTTCTCTAACGGTTCTCTTGGCGGATATAATAACGTTTTTATACATAGATATATTCCCATTTCGGTATACAACTTATCAATTATTAAGTTTTGGACTGAAGATTCAGATCTAAGTTTTATGATGACAATGTTAGATGAGGTTTTATCGATTGCATGTGAGGTGATGCTAATCTAAATTGATTTAGATATCTATTTCCTTTTTTGTTTATTTGATGAAGGATGATTGTTTAGTATTGTAGAAAGTTGTTTACTTAGATCGTATGTTCCGTTTCCGACACATGTTTATAGTATTCAGTATTGAAGTTTATTCTAATGTGGAGACTTGTCTACGATGAACGTATCTCCTCATACACTTTGCATATGTTAATTTTATACTCATTCTTAGTCTATTGCTCTCATGAAGCAAAGTGGCTTTGTTATTCATTGTTGATTAATTGTTTCTAGTTTTGAACTAGAGGAGCGTTTTTGTCGGCGGTAGTAGCCAGTGTTCAACGGTAGTGCGTTGCTTGCGGTCATTCAGTTCAAATGGAAATACCCCCAACCAACATACTCACTTCAACTAGATTGTGGAATTGAGTTTAGAACTATGCATCTTTTATATTTACCAGTTTTTACTCTTCAACTAGTATATATCATAATTAGATAATTTAATTCAGATCGAATTACGAAGTAAGTAATATACATTCTGACTATAAATAGATCTGAGAGTGGGTACACATGCACCTTCATTTATCTCATATTATACATTTCACCTGATCAGGAAACTGGTGATACGGATATATGATGTTGATTATTGAGTGAGGTATGAAATCTCATAACCCAGTACTATGGAATCTCATTGCCAAATTTGGAATTCGAACTTTTCTTCTCATCTCATCTTTTTGGAATAGCGTAAATGAAAATATATTATGTGTGAACAGATATATCAATCTACACCCAGCGGAGACATGTGAAATCAGGAATTCAATTCTTGGTATTTTTAATAAATCTAGGTTAGTCTGTATATCAGAAAGCTTTGATAGTACCTAGCATCTGATTCAACGGGTGGATGTTTTCATTCCAATTACAGTGATAATTCCATGTGAACAATTTTTGCATTTTCTAAAGGGTAGTTGGGCGATTAGATTTATACTGGGGTACATGTAGAAAACTTTAGAACTTGAATTTTTACTTTGCTCTGGGAGGAAAGGGAATCTAGAAGCTCTTGGGTGTTGAATCTGCGAGATTTCAATCATTTACTGCGATTTTAGTACGATTTTGACACCAAGATGGGGCTAGAAATTGTAAAAATTGGGCCTGTTACAATGCTGTGGAGGGAAACAAAACTGAGAAACTTATAGGTGGTGAATTTGAGAGGTTTTGAACATTTACTTTGGATTTTATTGTGATATCGCTGGAAGTTTCATAATTCAATTTGATAACTCGTAACTTGTATTTTCGTATTGTAGTGAGAAGATGTTAATTGCTTGGAAACCGATCATATCTATTCTTGACTTGGTGGTTAATGGTCTCAATAAAGTGTATCGTCATGTAAGATCTGTTTCACTTATGCTACTGATTACAGTAGTAAGATCTGGATAGAAGATTGTGAAATAAAACAAAATTGTATGTATGTATGCCAGAGATATTGCAGGTAGAAATCCTTCTGGCTAGGATACCTTCCTAATAACAACAAATGAAATGAATACGACCTCCAGAATCATATACCTCACCCATCACCGCTCAATGCTGCTGTGAATTACCTGCTAAAAACCCCAGCAAGTAAAAGACACCCACAAGACCACATATCCTAAAGCCGTCGTTGCTCAACATTGTATTCCTAGATGCAAAATAAATCCCGGAACCTATCCAACAATTCTTGTTCGATTTTCTGTGATAATCCGATGCTAGACGTAGAAACAAAAGGCCAAATGACACATGCGCGAGGGTTGAGAGTGAATTATGAGAAGTACAAATCTACTACATTGCTCTTCCCCTTGACATCTTCATTGCTGTTCCCATTGCCATTGCCACTGTCTTCTTGGCCACTATTGTCGTTCAAGTTCATCGGAAGAAGTCGACTAGACAAATACTCATCAACTTCGGTAGCCGAACGCTCATCGCGTTCTCGTAGTGTATTTGGACGTGCAAATTTTTCAATCCGCGCGGTCAGAGCATGGGTAGCGGGATTCTCTATATTTTGCAATGTTCCTCCTACGATACGTACGACCCAGACATGCACAGTAAATTCCGATCTAACTCGGATGTGTCGAATGTCTTTGAAGAAATCCAAATACTCAGTTTCTTTTTCAGCAAACTGGGTCGTAAATACTTCATACTGTATGGGGAGATTGAGTTCCAGGGTCTCCAGATCGAGGATTTTAGCAAGTGGAGCAAAGACGGGATTTGTTGGTACTAGATTGCTTCTCGGTGGGATCTGTGGCATTTCAATGAAAGGGAGGCTGTGTGCACTCAAGACCAATTTCTTGATACCCTTGTGAATTGCCGGTCTATCGTCCAGAAAAGTTTGTGCTGATAGCTCTTGTGAGGTGAATTTGCTAAGTATCGTACTTCTCTGCCAAAGTACTTGATTAAGGTCTCTCCGAAAGCCTCTGCTAACATTCAACGCGTGCCTAATCCAATCGATATAAGCCATTAGGTTGTCAGGTTTGCCGTTATAGGATCCGGTATCGATTTTTGCAACATAGGTCCAACCTCTACGGCGATAAGGATGACATGGACCGGTTAAAAGTCCCAAACCCCGAATTTCAGTATTTGAGGCTGTTAATCTAGCACGCTGATTGCTTCCACTTTGCTTGTTAATTTCAAAGACCAATCCACTTGGCGCATCTCCATTCTTGCCCCTGCTCATCGCAGGTTCACATAATTCCTTAAGTATCTTTGCTTGGATATCAAACGGAAGGTCATAGAAGCGAAAAGGACCGGATCTGAGTACAGAATTAGGATTGCAAAAAACTAACGCACGATACGAATATTCATCCCTTGTTCGGGTATACCGGTAAAATCCAGTGTACACATGAGGAGGGGAGATATCAGCCAGTCAAACAAGAACTCACATTTTAAATTCCCCCTTCTTCGCATTCCGATTGATATCAAACACCCTCCATCGCGCATTTTCAAACCCAGTTTTCTTAAAGGCAATCGGCCAGGGTATTCCAACGCGTCTTTGAGATTGAGGAAGGTCTTGCGTTGCATGCTGGGGATCGTTTGATATGGCAAAGGCGAAATCACCATATCCATCGAATATTGAAGGCCTTGAAGAATCTAAATTGTTATCTCCATCATAATTATCTTCAAAATAAGGACGTGCTAAGCCATTGGTAGCTTTATAAAAGTCAGCGAAAAACAATTCAAAACTGGCACCAGAATGAAATTAGTAATTACTAACCTTGCCACTGAAGTTCGTGCCGTCCATACATGATTGGTAGTCAAATTCCACACAGCGAAGATTCAGTAAAGAAGTTTGTGTTCGTATATCTTTAGATATGTCCAGTGTTACTTGGGTTCAAAAGTCGATTTTGTCCTTGGGTCTTTGTTGGAAAGAGGAGGAAACAAAAGCCTGGGGAAATGCGAGGTTTATATATTTGGTTTACTACGGTAAGGAAAATATCATCTTTGGTACGGCAAGATACTGGATTACGCCAGCTGGTATGGCAGTGTGGCGGTTGGTATGGCAGCGGTTTCCTGTTTAAAATTTTCATACGGTAAACTGCTTTATACAGTAATGGATGACAAGGTTCATAACGATATACATTACGCCAATATATTGATTAATCCAGATATTCCTGTGGGTATTCAAGTTTATACTCATACTAATTTCAAGTTTCTACTCGAGTAATGACAGTGTATTCACTGTAGTTGTATTCACCTTATTGGCTACGGTATACTAGCTGCCGTACAAAGGGTCTTCGTCCCTTATTCACTACTTTACTAAGGAATTTAGAATACTAATGAGAATACCTTTAAACAAAATTCCTTTCTGATAGTTAGATATATTCCTAATCATCAACAATAATATTCGTAGGCTCCCCGCGTAGTGGGCATAAGCATATACACGAAGATCAACAATTTATTCCAAAAGAAATTGCGGTAAAAAGATCTATGAAATTTTTAATAATCCAACCACCACACTTATTATAATCCTGAGAAGAAAGAAGAACTAATATTTTCTGTGTGAAGTGAAAACAAGCTCACTAATTACTCTTTAGGTATCTATGTGAATGTATAATCACACTAATGTGATTCCATCAATTACAATCATATTCCAGCGCATGTCATCGCCACCGCAGGATCTCATGATTTATAGGTAGTTAGCGGTTCGTCTAGGGCTTATGTCTGATAAAGGTCGTTTCAAAATTCCAAAATTCATGAATTGATGCAATTCCTTCAGTAATGCAATAATAAAAAGTGATGTTTAAATCAGCGGCGATAGTTGATCTTTAGACCAGTTGAGTTTGCTATCTAAATGACCTCAGAAGGTCCCAAATACAAAGTTAGTAGACATTTATGACATGCATTTAGCTTGATATATGATGTTTTTGAAGTATTACTGCATACAGGTTCTTGTTCTTAAGTCACCTCCTACGCGGCTTTGGAGAACTTATTCCATACTATGTGCTGTACAAATTCAATTACTCTGCATGATTAATGCTACCTAATCGACATATCCATTGCTGAAATCTGTGCAGGGTATGTATGAAAATTGCCATTAGGATATCTAGCGTCTGTGAAAAAGCACGGAATCAGAAGTAGACTGAAGTTCCTCATTCGATTATACTGTATAGTCATTCATAATGGACAAAATAATGGAGTTATTGATTTTCATTCCTCATAAACCTAAAGTTGCAAAAGAAAATAGATATTTATCTGCATAAAGCGCTCCAGATGTGGCTTCACGTATCAATTTGCCCACCAATTCCTGACTTCGCAGATGCAATGACAAAATACACTAGATTGACCATATTCCTCGACAGCTTCCTCGAACCAACAGAACACTATGTTATTTGCGCCAGCTAGCCCATGACGTTTTAAACTTGCCTTCAGGAACTACTTTCGTTCGTAGAAAGGGATAGAGGTTTCAGCCTCGCCGACAAGTACTCATCTCCCTCGGTGGTTTGTTGAGAGGGACGAAGTGAATAGGGACGCAGTATATTTACTAGAGCAGGAACTGCTCGTTCTAAGTATACCTTCCTACGAGCGTAATAGCGCGCCGTCGACCAAACGCTTAGTTCTTGTTTATCCACAGGAGGTACCCCTGAAAATTCATCGACTTCGATTCCGCTGGCGTCGAGATCTTCCTCTCTCATGTCACCGTTAAGGAGTTGTATTGAGAAAGATGAGCTGACTGAAATGCGTCGAATGCTCTCCATTGCCTCTGTAGTTGAGGAAATAACCCTACGGACTGATTTCTGGAATTTCCGAAATGGCGGTGTCCACAAAATCAGAGAAAGTTTCTCTAGCCGAAGGATATCCGCAAAATACTTCAAAGAAGTGCCTGATGTCAATTTCGTACTTAGAGTGGCCATTGGCATGGACAAGATTAATACTTTGACGTTTTCGTGAAGTCCGGGTCGACTCTTGAGGAAATCGTGCGCCGGGCAATACCCCAGCAGATCATTTGGCCCCGGAAAAGACTTGCTATAAATCCCAACTCTGTGCCAAAGGACATCTTGAAGCTCACTTCTGAATCGCTTACTGACCTGTAGTGTTTTTCTCATCCAATCTAAATAAGCAAGATGAGTTCCTAGCTGGTCGAAAGTGCTGATACCTGTTGAGAGAACGTCTATGACTTCATCGGAGTTCTGTGGGCGAAATGGATGTTTCTTGTAGCGGCGAACCTGGAGTTGGTAATCATTTAATAATGGAATTAATCGTTTGGTATGGATCCATGACTTTACACGTCTTTTATCCGCTACGGGTGTGTTTATCTCGGGATAGTTGAGTGGTTGACCACCTGCAGCAGCCTTGATTGATTCTAAGTCTTCTAGAAGATGCCAAAGATCCGAAGTCAAATGGTGGGCAAAATTCTCTGGATGGACATTAAAATCTCCCTGTGATGGTGGCTTCTCTCTCTTATTAACGTTCAAGAACAAGTGGCTCCGGTCTTTGGAGTTTTTCATCTGCGAGTTGTGCTCCATCACAGGTCCACATATTTCCTTCAAGATCTTCTTGCGGATTTCGCCCGGTAGTTTGTAGAAAGGAAAGATCCCTGATCTAAAGACAAAGTTAGCATTAGTTTCGGATACGGCTGCTCATGGCAGACAGCAACATTGCTTCTAATCGGCTGCTGGATTGCACCTGGGCGATGACGGATGATGGGGAGCATATACGTAAACCAGACAATTTAAAAAATGTTCATACCTCTTGAAAGAGCCAGCTTCTGTAACAGAAATATCTTCATAGATTTCTGATCCGTAGATTCTAACAGTCGTAGACTCTTCAAAAGTCCCGAAGGCAAAGTCTCCATACTCCCGGAAGAGAGAGTCATTATGTTCTGCCAAGTCTTGGTCACTTTGTTGAGAGGTCGAAAAGTGGTCATCTAAAAGTCCAGGATTAGCATTTGATCGATAGTAAGGTTAGAAGATGCAAAACCATACCTTGAGACTGGATTGCTTGAATATCAGACATTTTGTCTTCTTTGAGATTAACTTGCTTTTGTATGCTGAAAGATGTAGCTCAGGTGAAGAAGGAGAAGTCAGAAAGATATCGTTGATTGTTTGCTTATGATTTTTTCGATGTGTAGAAAGAAAGATTCAATGGGAGAGATTCGATCTCCCATCGAAAGCAAGACCTTAAATAGACCATCTTTCATGTGGTACGTGCGTTGTGCTGTCATATACGAGTACAGTGACTGTATATTACTGTATAAAAGTATGGTAACACGGTTTCAAACCAATCCAGTAGCGGTCATCCCATGACATTGAATATCTGACTACGGTGAATCTGTACAGATGAAATTTCCTTCCCAATTATCAATACGGCAAATTCAAACTTGTAGGCACGTGAAATGTCCCAAAGTGCACAGATGGGGAAGAAATGAACGGGGTAAAAGCTAGTATGGTAGTAGTGAATTGGTGCGGGGAAGGATAATGGGATAAAAGTTAATACGGAAGAGTGGATTAGTGTGGGGAAGAAAGGAGCACAAGAATTTCCGAAGCTACCTAGGTAAGTTTCAGGTTCAGCTTGACATAGACTGTGTAATTGGGGCGGAGGTATGTGGAGTAAGCGCGGGGATATTCTTCTAGTAGTATTTACTGGTTTCCTAGAAATTCCTGGATTCTGATATTCTATACGTATCTATATATACAGGCTGATTTCGATTCTGGGTCAAGTTACGCATTCAACACGTTTGAGAAAATTCGTGATATTTAAAACGGAAGAGTATGTTCTCAATTGATGCTCATATAATTCTTTGCTCTCAAATAAACTATCTAGCATAATCTGATCTGTGTCGTACTTTCCTTCATTCTCATCGTGTATCTTATTCCGGAGAAAACGAAAAAATTCTAGATATTCCTGCACCACTCGCTCCCTAATTTTCGTTAGGACTTGAAATTGAAAAGAAAATGTAAAGCTGCTTAAACCACCGCACCATCTTCAAAATATGGATTACTAACAGCGCCAAGTAAAAACTCCGATAATCTTGACCTGCACGAAGTAATCACACTCTTGTTCGTTATCGGGAATCTGCCTTATGTATGAAGTCACCGTCAAAATGATCAACGGCTCATAACCAGTCGTACGAATATCCCCAGACCCAATTCCATCACCACATGTTCTATCCTATTGAGCATCACCCGCAACAACACACCCCGAGTTGTCCTCCATCGTATGACTCTGACTAGGTCCTGCCTCTCCTAAACCCATTGGGAGTAATCGAGCTGCCAAGTATCTATCCACGGCTGTTGTTGGATTTTTCTCACGCAAGGTGTCTGGTAGAAGCAGCTCCTTAAGCTGTGCAGCATATTGACTTGCTTTCTCAGGTGCGAGATCTTCCCAGCTACGGCTATCTGCTACGTGAATTTCGAACTTCCGGCTCACTGAAATCTTTGGGATACTATTTAAGTGATGGAAACCATTCTTCTTGACTAACAGATCAATATACCCTGGAAAGGCGCTTTGTTCGCCGTGGAAACTTAGATGAAATTCCTCTAGCTCTAAGTCAGGATGGCTCGCAAGGTACACAAGGGCGGAGTCATAGAAATGGTGTGGACCCCACCCGCATCGGTACGAATTAACGTCCATTGTAAGAGATATGCTCTTAACCCCGTTGATAATCATAGGTCGATGTTGAAGAAAATCTACAAGACGTGGCAAGCAGCTCTCATCGTAGCAATGAAACATAGTCTTCTCCCATAAGACTGCTTGCAACTCCTTGCGTAACTTTCTACTAACATTAAGACAATTCCTAGCCCAGTACATGTATGCAAAGAAGTCTGCTTGTTTGGGCTTCAATTGTCTGTATTTATCCAAATGGTTTTCATAAGCCCGGATTCGATAGCCAGGGCGCGCTTTGTGGCATGGATGAGCGAATTTCTTTACCATTGACATTTTCCATTTAGCAGCTTCGTGTATTGTTCTTGGGCTAGACATTTCCAATTCATCATTAGGACCACTGAGAGAATCAGTTGATCTTAAATATTGAAGAATTGAGTCATAATCCTCAAAACCTAGACTTATAGCTGCCATGATATCGTATTCAATTGAATTTCGAAATGGTGGTGACTTTGGTTCACAAATCGATACTACTCTTAAAACAAGCAAATCTTCTCCTGCGCCATTGGTCGTTGCCTCATTAGGTGAGTGGCTTCGGGACTGTAATAACGGCTGACGAATCTCCTCGAGAATCCTTTTGCGAATTTCGAATGGAAGTTGATCAAACTCGAAAACACCAGCCCTGATTCAATACAAGTCTTAGCATGAGTGACCCACAATAGTTTCAGTTTCTCTTACTTGTTAGCATTTTCGGTGACACTACTAGCCTCCAACAATTGAATTGCTTCTTCGACACCTTTAAGATCCCGAGCTCCCTTGTTACCAAGCACGAAATCACCATATCCTTCCCAGAGTGGATACCAGTCTGGCGCTTCTCTGCTGATTTCAAGACATGGCAGATGTGGGGGATATTGTGCTAGAAACGGAATATGTTAATTTTGTATAGATGACGGTTGGAAAGCTTTTACCTTTTGTTGGATATTTGCGTTGTCCAGACGTAACTCTTTCTCCAGCTGAGTCGATGGACGTGTTTGTCTCCGGTGTAGTCATGATGCCACCGTGATCTAAATTTTTGGGGATGTATGCAGAAATCCGGTAGGAAAATAATAAATGGGCGATGGGAACTTGCAGACTGAAAGTTAACTGCAAGTTAAAGTTTCTAAGAAAAATGTTTGAAATCTGGTAAAAATTTCAAGAGCTCTGATTTAAATACTTTGAGTTACCGTATATATAGAGGGGTGCTATCATTATTCTACGGTAGGTATATTTGATAACCGTAATTAGTAATACTACCTACAGTAAAATGCTGAGCATTCACTGTGCTAAAATTGCGATAAGACCAGGCTTTGAAATACTATGTTACCAAAGTACGGTGGCTGATATTAAGGTTGTAATTCTTACAGCCAGCAATAGGTATAAAAGCAACATGACACGCTGCTCTACGGGGTAGTTATAGCTGTGAATATATACTGCTACCTGCAGGAGTATCGTCGTATACGAAATTCTTTTCTTAGCAACCTGTTCGTTTGAATGTCTTAATTATGAAGTATTGAAGGCAATGTGGTTGCTAGGACGCTATGACTATAACGTATTTTCGTATACGATCAGTATTATGGTACTCAGAAGATTGATGGATATTACTGCTACTTATGATTTATTAAATAATAGATAAACATTAAGTTTCATAAAATCGATTTGGAGAGTAAAGATTGACTATTGGGTGAACATTATCTTCATGTACGACCTTTCCAGTTCACTTATGCTAATAGGTGTGTTCTGTTGACGTGATTCTGCTGCTACTATATAGCTACCATGTATAAAAAGGGACCACTGCCCTTCTAGTGTTCGATATCTTCCACTCACCACTCTTCCGGAAGAAGCAGACTAATCATCCTCCACCCACCATTCTTCAGGGAAGAAACAGACTAATTATCAGCATCCTTCTCGCCACCAGACTGATGCTTGAAGTTCGGGTCTGGCTCGGTCTGTTCCTTAGTTGTTGTCAGTAGCTTAACACTCAGTGTCTTCGGAAGAAGAAGCTCTCTGATACGGGCGGCCTTCTGAGAAGCTATCTCGGGATTATCTGGATATGAACCATACCAGCCTCTCACGACAACTTCCAATTTCCTGCTCACGGGGATGTTTCGAACACATTTGAGAAGATGCAAAACAGGCGCGTTATCATCCTCCAAAACCCGAATAAGCTTATCAACGGAGCCACTGTCGCCTTCGATTCTCAAAACAAGTTCCTCCAACTCCATATTCTTTGCGATGAATGCAAGACAGGATTTAAGTACCTTATTCGTGTGGTCGTCGAAATCGAAGCCAACCCCTGTCTGGACATTTAAGCACATGCTTTTTATACCGGTTACCGTTGCAGGTCGATCTTGGGCAAAATCTATGATTCGTGGTAGATCAATTGTTTGGTTGCAAAATAGCATTGTCTTTTCCCATAATAGTTCCTGAAAGTCGCTTCGAAATCTTCGACTCACATTGAGACACTTTCTGACCCAGTTTGTATAGGCAGTAGTATAGTCTGAATAGATATCGCTGTCCATTGCATGTATGTCATACCACCCAGCCTCGACACTATAGACAGGTCCGTTTCTGCTACATGGGTTGATAAACTTCTTCGCCGTATTCACAACATATTCAGCAAACTGCAGGTCTCGATTCCAAGTACCATCATCCAGGTACACCCGCAGGCCACCGCGGGACGCCATATATCGGTATATTGATGCCCTATCGTTGCAGCCGTTGCTCATAGCTACCATTTTTTGACCTGTTTCCAATTCTTGATTTGGTACCCGTATTCCGGTTCCCTTATAGGGGCCAAAAACAGAGGATATACGCAGAGGCAATAAAGGGCCTACTTCATCAGGTGATGGATTGTTGCGTTGAACAAGAAGTGGTCGACGAATCTCCTCAAGTATCATCTTACGGATCTCGAGTGGCAGCTTGTAGAAGTTGAAAACACCGGACCTAATCAGATGCGAGTTAGCATGAACGAACTTTGATTATGATTATCGTATATTGATGCGCCGGTCAACGAACGAATGGTGATAACTATGATGCCATTATCTCTTACCTGTGTACTCCATATTCACCAAGTATGCAATGAGGATGTATATCTTTCCGAGGAATATGTAGTTTGAAGACAAAGTCCCCATATCCAGCCCAAAGCGGATGCCAATCCGGAAGTTGGGTACTGACTTCAAAGAATGGTAGAATCTTCCGCATAGTTCCTGTAAACAAGGTCAGTTCAAATCTTCTAGTATAACACCAGTGGGTGCAATGAATCTGTCACCACTCAGAAAATTTCAAGTTTTATAACGAATCAAACGTCTGTCTGATATTCATGAAATAAGTTTCCATGGTTGTTGGATACACGCTTGAACGTTATACTTAAGAGATTTGAGCTTAGGAGCTTGGCTAAACCCATATTGAGGAGTGTATGAGACTAGGTATTTTGCTGCGGTGACATATTCATTACACCTGCTGATGCAGTTCTCTCAAAATAGATGAAGATGAAGAGTATTTACCTTGCGCTCCATCAATGCCCCCCATGAAAGCCGCGATCAGTCTTTCAATCGGACATGTTGGTATATCCATGATTTTATCTGCATTTAATCGCACTGTGCTGAAAATAGCTTGCCACCGGGAAAGGTGATGATGATGAAGGAACGAGGAAAGTAAAAGTTAGAAAATACTCAATTTGTAGGCATGACCGTACCGTTAAATTGAGGTAATCTTAAATTCACTGGTAACGACTTCAATCCTACAATTTGTTAAGTCATGTTTACCGACTTACAGTTTAACACATCTACTAAAATATATATTTCGAGATAAATGCAGACAATTATTAGCAGTATTCAATCTACAATTTCCAATTAGGCAATGAAATCCACGAAACTGATTGATCAGTTTTTACATAACAAATCACATCTCCAACCTCTTTTTTTTAAAGATTCTCCTTCTATATCAACAATATGGCTTAAAACTAAATCTTCACCTTTATCTGCATATTTAACTTGGTAGAAGTGTAGCCTGCATTTGCGTCTTTCCCCATATATCAGGAAAGTAGGGGTGGGCATATAGGTCTACACACGATAGTTGTAATATAGTTGTATAGTAGTGAATGAAAGAGATACATAGTATGTATGATTAAACTCCAAGACATTTTATATCCGAACCTATATGAAGCTCCACATGAAGTGATATTAAAAAACAATTGAGGCTTTGGGTGGAAGATTGCTTGGAAAGCGAATCTTGCAAAGTTGATTGCTAAAATTAAGGATGGAGGGTATTTTCAGTGAGGATATGTAGTTTAACCTCACAGCCGCATTCATCCTAAATTTTACTCAGCTGGAGAAATCATACTTTGACATGGTACCTAAAACGCAAACTTATTATATGAAAATTATCATGCCAAATAAATATCATCTTCGGCAAATGGAGTTAGATCCACTGCATTAGACTTACTAAAATCCCCACACCATGTTAACTTTTGGTCTCTGACTAAACTCAGAACTAAAAACAGCTCTCAGACTAGCGAACTTACATCTCTCCTTTCGATGCGCTAAAACTAAACACTATTATCCCTTCTAGCCGTGGATACATTCATGAGTATCCGGAGCTCTAAAATATGGGGTTCTAACCGTATCTGTAAGTCTTGTAGCAATTCAGCTTGATTATAGATTGTCTAGATAAAGGAAAATGAGGATAGATGGTGCCTTTTATACATAAAGTGTTGTGCTTGGAATTTCATCCTTATCTCGTGGTTCCGTTATCTCGTGATGTAGTCACTCGATTTGATTTGCTTCATGATTATGAAATCCGGGCAGATTGCACTGATAGCAAATAGCGTGAAGGCCCATATTCATATCACCTTATAGCATTCTCAGTTCTGTGTTAGTAGAGTAACTGCGATGTCATATGTGATTCATAATCACATTCACCTACAGACGCCGGTTTACTTTGCATCAAATTAATCACATGTGTTCATCAATTGTAATAGGAAAACTTTTAGTTATCATAATTTATCATTGCAGGAATTAAAGAAACCCACTTCCTCAATCACTAAATGTGTGTTCCTCCCCAACAAACATTTTCGTCATGCCACCCGCTAACTATTTGCTTTCCCAATACATCCAGCCCTGTAAAATAACCCGTATGACACGTAACTTGTCTCCCACCACCCATAAACTGCAATCTTCATTATCGTCTCCCCAATGTTTGTGTACTGAAGTAGGTATCAAGAATCCGCAAAAATATGAAAAAGGAAAAACCATTGTATTGTCGAACCCAATTGGAATTAAATGGATGAAAATGTTCCTACACTGAGCAGAAGGATTGTGAATAGTGTACTGAATTGGTGGCCGACATTTGGCGTGGGCAAATATATGCATACACAGAGATTAGTGCGGGTATGA
>JWJB01010697.1:0-15164 GCA_000812895.1 Rutstroemia sydowiana
TCTTTAAGGTTTCGTGCGAAGCCACGAGTCATGACGTATCGCTAATCAAAATCGATTTCCAAAGCGAGCCCCCTACATACGCCGATGGTACTAAGCTCAGGGTTTGCGATATCGACATATGGAGTATAGATTTAAGAATATTTAAGAGTGATGATACCCGCAATGTTCTGGAGTACTTCCAGTCATTCTTTTTCTGACCTTTGATCTTTTACGAAGCCTCTGCCTGAGCAACGTCCACATTCTTTTCTGCAAACCTAGTCTCTAATTTCAAACCAAGACTATGAAGTTCAACGTTCTCGCCGCCGCAGGGCTTTTGTCCTCTGCTGTTTTTGCCCATCCTGAGGTTTTGCCTCGCGAGGAAGTCGCACGTCGCGGTCTTATGTCCAAACGTTGCGAACCCGCTGCAGCAGCCTTCAACAAGAAGCGGTATGAAAAACGAATGGAGAAGAAGCGTTCTCTTGAGGCCAAGCGTTCTGTCGAAGCCAAGCGTGCTGAGAATGCAACCTACACCATCACCACAGAAGCACCGTACTATGATTCTATCCAGAATGATACGTGTGTATTGACGCCAGAGGTTACGTGGGGACCATACGTCTACCCTGCTTCTCAAACACTCCGCCAGGTAGGTTAACAACAACTCTAGAGGATTGAGAATGTACCGTTACTGACTTCCATCTCTAGGATATGTCTGAGGATCAGCCAGGTGTTCCCCTAACTTTGGACGTCGGCGTGCTCGACATGGCCACCTGCGAACCACTCGAGGGTGTCATGGTCAACTTCTGGCACTGCAACGCCACGGGAAGTTACTCCAGCTTTACTCAACTCAGCCCAAACACCAAGTTCGTCGACCTGCTGTCGGAACTGAACATTACTCACTACAACATTGGAGTAACTGACTTGCATACCGATGACTCCACTTTCTTGCGCGGAATGTGGCCGACTGACTCTAATGGAATGATGGAAATGCAAACAGTCTTCCCTGGATTCTACGTCGAGCGAGCTATTCATATCCATGTCCAGGTTTATCACGATTGGGTCCTCGCCAGCAATGGAACTATCTCATCTGGTGATATCGTCTCAGCCGGTCAGCTCTACTTTGATGAGGACCTTGAGGAGCAGATCATGGCATTGGAACCATACAGCAAGCACACCGAGATTAACCGAACCACCAACGATGTAGACAGTATTTTTGGCGATGGGTTCAAAGGAGGGTACAATCCAGTTGTCAGTATTGTTGCGGCTGATGGCGAGGATGTTACCAATGGTATGATTGGATATATTACTATCGGTGTCGACACTACCGCTGTCGAGACACACAGCTTGGGTGGCCTCGATGAGGTGGTTGATGCCAATGGCGATGACGTTTGAGAGATGCCTATGTGATTACTCAGAAGAACCAAATCGATTCTCTTTTGTATCGAAAATGGAGAGTGTACATATTAGATATCTAGTAATGAACCGGGGGTGTATATAGCTCTTAAACCGAAAATCCAATTTCTGCTCGTATTTACCCCAACTCTTTGCCTTCGCACTGTGATAAATAGCAAATTTGATATCAAATGAGCTTTCAGCTATAAATGCTAGCGTCCCCTTGCCACCAGTGACCATATCAATACCAGCTTCTTGTGGTATATTTGCCCAAGAGCTAGAGAGGTCCAAGTCTAAATCTCGAATGCCAATCCGTGGAAGGGTCATGATTGATTGAATGGTGGTAGTGAGAAGAGAAACGTGCCTGCGAAAGTTGCAACTTAATTTAGAGAGGCGCCGGCCTGAGCCGCATTGCGTCAAAATACCAGAACGAAGGTTTACGACTCCACGGCACATCGGCACCGTCGAGCATTAAGCTATGGTATCTCCATTATTCCAAGAACCCGAGTTCAGGCGCGAAGGCGGCTACTTTGAGAAATATGCCAGCCTGCTCCATCAATCAAACACAAGCCTGCTCAGATGCAGTTACTTCTTGTTGAGACGATGTAAGCAAATCTTCTGATAAGAAAGCGTTCATCCAATTTCAATTAATCAAATAAATTATTTAGATGTTGTGAAAACAATTTTCGCAAGTTGAAGCAAAGCAAAAAAGTAAGAAACGAAACGAGGAGCGCCACATGAATTACATAAGAACCTCGGCTCCTTCTAGCACCAGCCATATAAGTCTCTACCAAACTACCTACGAACAAACAAATAATAATCTCTCGGACTATCCTCCCCGCAACACTCCAACTACGAGTAAGCCGTCCAACCCGTCAGGATCAAACTCCTTGGTGCAGTAATATGCATATCCCGTTCTGCGGATTTCCATACAACAAGCTGGGAATATTTTCCGGACAATGATCCCAAGCTGTAAGCCATGATGTCAGAATACCATAGACTCATTTGACGACCAGTGATTTAGGAAGTCGGGAGTTAGTTGGAGCTCTGCGCGGGATGCAATCCAGTCAATACGGTACTCGGTACGTTTACAAGTGAAGATTTTGCCGTTTTTATTCTTTTCATTTATTGGATTCCTTGGAGCTGGGGTTAGGATGCGGAATGGAGACTTCACGAAGGATCGTACCTACCTGGTTTACGGGGTAGAGATATTACGGTCAACCAATTGCGCCTTTACTTCCAAGTTTAGTACGCAACTGCAGACAGTTTTCAATATCGTCTTCTGGGAATTGCAATATGCAATTCGTCTTGGCAAGATTCCTTCGAATATGGATTATCAATCAAGAAGTGACTTGATTGCTAACGCCAATTGCTAGATTTTGTTTGTAAGCATCGTATGGTATGTGGTTCAATCATTCCCCGATTGTCCAATCAGATTAGATCGGTATTTGAATATTGCAAAGACGATGTAGTTTCACCGTCCATCTTGCAAAAGGATTCCTGTCTATTGCATAAAAATTACACAATTGACTCTATTCCAAAACACCAATTGGTGGGATCGAGGATTTTACTTCCATTTCATACCATCTCCTTCGACAGCATTGTTCTTTATGGATAATCGTCAGTCACCCTCCCCTCTCTACATATGCACCCCCGACGATTCTCCGATGACGATAATGATGCTGCGACTGGATGCTTACATTTACAAATATTTTTTCATGGGTTATCATATCGCTCCATATGTACCCGGCCCTCAATCTTTCATGCTGAAAACGTCCTCATATAGTTGGTGCAATTGATATATAAAGCTGTGTTTGTCCTCTAAGAAAGGACGTGTTTGCAACAAACACACATACTTATTACAATCACCTCGAGTTCTCGACTATTTCGCTGAAAGGGAAGCACAATCCATAATGAATTCTACCATAGATCTACCAATGTCCCTCGATGGCCTCATCAAAGCTCCTCCAGTAAGTCTATGATTAGGATTTGGTCTCAAGAATACCCTCACTGACATCTAGCAGGGAACTAAACTATGGGTAGGGTATTTGCTCTACTACCGCACGGAGAATACAGCACTCACCTTGAATCTAGCTTCTTGATCTTGGATCCATGGAAGTAGACATGGCATTTATGCTACGCGGTGTATGTAGCTTCCACGATTATTCCTTAGTCGTTATTCTCTCCATCTGATATAGCTTCCAGGCCAACGGGTCTTCCCATAGCAATCCTCATCCCGAGCATGAACGACGCGCGTTAATCATGATTTCCATTCTGATTTCTCACCCTACCGAAGGGCTGATCCTCTATGAGACCGGTGCAGGACATGATTACCCGAATGTCTGGGGTGCCCCCTTAAATGACCTTTTCAATCGTGTAAACTATACTCCTCAACATGAGTACGTCCTCCACACAGATCTCATACCTTTCTACTCATTAACAAAACAAAAGACTCCCCGCCGCTATTGCTGCAACTGGCAACAAAATCTCCGATGTCAAGGCTATAATTCTCGGACATCTGCATATTGACCATGCAGGCGGGTTAGAAAATTTCCGTGGGACAGATGTACCAATCTATGTGCATGAGATAGAACGTATGAATCCCTTTCCTTTAATATTTCCACGGCTCTTTTCTTCTGACCTATCTAGTCAAACATGCATTTCACACAGTTGCGACCCGCACCGATGAAGGCACCTATTCAGCACACTACATGGACCTCAACCTGAAATGGAGCACATGGTCTGGAAATTCCTGGGAATTTGCCACTGGTATTACATTGCATTTGGCACCTGGCCATACACCTGGATTGAGCATCATGCTCGTGAATATGCCGGAAAGCGGATCGTGGGTTATTACAAGTGATATGTATCACATTAAAGAGAATTGGGAAGATGGAATTCCCCATGGTGTAAGTTTTCTTTCTGAAGAAGTAGTGAAATACGGCTGATGAAGAAAGTGGTTACAACGTGACCATAATGCTTGGATACACTCGCATCAGCAAGTAAAGAGCTTGGTGAAGAGAACCAATGCAAAGGTTATCTTAGGACATGATACGGAGGTAAGTTTTCTTCTTCCACATGAGGAGAACGACTACGGTTATGAGTTGGTATTTGGATGATAGGCTAATGGAATCTTATTGTAGTATTTTATGAAATATCAAAAAGAGGGAGGAGAATTTTATCTTTAAATCTTGTGGTAGCAAGATGAATGATAGGATGACTGCTTCCGAAAATGTACGAAGTATCTATCATCTTATCAATGATCTAAGTCAAAAGTATCCTTTTAGTACAATATAAGTTTATATGATCGACGCCTTGAGTAACCAAGAGGACTGAGTGTGAAAACCAAAGTATTGTTAAACACCTTTGTTGACATTGTTGAGCCCTCTTTCAGGTCCAAGGTCGAGTCTGATATGGAGAAGATCAAAGGTTGTTGTGTCGTGTCTCTCGTAAATTTAAAAATGTTCCGGTCCGGGCACATAAGCTTATTCCCCACACAAATGTTTTACCCTGATCCACTTCCACTTCCACTTCCACTTCCACTTCCGCTTCAACTCACTACTTTCAGCTTATCCTTTCCTTTTTCTTAAAGAACCTGGACTAATTTATATATGGATTTGGATTATTATGGTATTACCGGGCGAATGAGCACAAAACAGTATAAATTGTATATATATATATATATATTTTTATTGCTTATTAATCATTCCATGTATCTACTTATTCCGTATAAACATCCATACAACATCCATACAACTTCCGTACAACACATAAGTTAATTGGAACCACCAAATCACCAAATAGCACCTCGTACGTACCTCGAAACCAAACTATATACCTACTCTACTCTATGAGTCTACTCGTACTGTATTGTATTGTACCGTACCTACTACTAAGTAGAATATTCTACTACCGGTATCAGACAGACTACTTATAACACCACTTAACACCACCTCATCAATATCTTCTAACTTCTATTCATTGGTAAATACCTAGTTCAAAAGCTACCTTTAATTTAAATATTGATACTGTACAGAGTACGATACGGAAATAATATATAACTGTACTATATATACAGTATAAAAATAAAGTACTTATACTAAACCTTATTTAGTAATTTTGAGCCTCTTTTATGATTAAGTTCTAGATATTTACCTAAATAGGTATAATTAATTTACCAAAAAAACAAAAAAAGGTTCAAATGCCAATGCTTATTAAACCTTACCTATTACGCCAAACCGAACGAAGAAAACGGAAGCTATCAACAACCTTGGAGCCTTTCAAGACCTTACCTTAACTTACCTACCTACTCATTACTTACAATAAAACTCAAAAACACAATAACGAATTAGGTGTACAGGATATCGCCCTCTTAACAATTTGCTTCTCATCGCATATAGCTTTTCATTGGGCGCGGGCGCTACAAATCCCCGTTTTCCAACGCCACTGCATGATCTGTCACGAATTCCTTTCCTTGATAACCTTCCAAATCGTCCATCAACCCGTCGCATCTCAAACCGACCCTCCCAACAGTTTCTCAAAATGGGTAATCATCACCGGGGAGATTTAGTATCACGGCACAGGCGGGTTGTGGACGAGGGCGATGACCAAGATATTCATGATATTGGTGAATTGGATGATGATTCTTTGTCGGAAGGCTCGATAATCAGTGATGAAGATGGAAGTCCAGAAGGTGATAATCCGACTTTGGGAAATACCGCAGATAATGAATCATCGGAAACTGTTACTGTGAATGGAAATTCATCAGAGCAACCGAATGAGGGTCAGGTAAAACCAAGCAGTCCCACTACAACATCTGGACCTTCTAAAAGTACCCTCACAAATGGATCAAATGATATGGATGCGTTGATGAATGGGCTCAAAGTGTCTGACACGACCGAGCCGGTAAACTTTGAGGACTTCCGAGAAAACGACAGCGAATATACGCCTTCGCCAGCTATCGTCACATCCACCGCACAAATGGATCGACCACAGGATTTACCACACGAACGTCGCAGAAGAGAGCATGAGGAATACAAAAAGAAGCGGGATGCGGATCCAGCATTTGTGCCGAATCGGGGAGCTTTCTTTATGCATGATCATCGTCATGCTGGACCCTCGGCGAATGGCTTTAGGCCATTTGGCAGGGGCAGAGGGGGTCGGGGCGGCCGGCCTGGTATTGGAGGACCTTATGCACCTATTAAGTAAACCATCATCATCATTCCAAGTATTTTAGATTGATGCTAATAGCTTATAGTCAAATGTCTTCAGCTCAATTCGAACCTACTAATGCTCCATGGGCTCACGATATGCACGAAGTGATAACGAAACCAGAATCGACGCCGACGGATACAGCTCCAAATGGAGTTCAAAGAGGTCCAACTACGGCGCCGAAGTCTGAACCGCTCAATCGATCATTATCTACAACGAAACTTTTGGGAAATGTACAGATCCGTGTCTTATTCGCAGATATGGAGAAGCCCGTGGTATTTCCTGGAATTCCGGTGAAACAGTACACACGTCTGCCTGATCATCGTCCACCTCTTCGTCGAGATAAGCCAGTACGAATATCCTTACCCGATCATCCACCACGCTATATCTTCCCTGCTGTCGATCGATCCTTTATCTTTATCCCACGAGCAATGCGGCCGAATCAACAAGGGTTTGGTGGACGTGGTAGAGGTAGAGCTGGTCTTGGTTCTGTCGGTGGATATTCGAGACGTACAAGCGTTTTTGGTGGCAGCATATATGGAAGCACATACACCCCAAGTGTGAATATGAGTCGTCGCTCATCACTTGCACGAGAGGTGAACCGGGATACACTTGTGTCGCCTAGCGGATCCACATTGTCTCGACCGATGGTTATGGATCCCTCAAGGCCTGTTGTGAAACTACCTCCATCGAGTCAATCCGTCCAACCGCAATTCGGGGGTGCTGAGCACGGAATGATAAATGGATCCCCGCACATGTCAACATCTCTCGATAATCTTCCACGCCCTCAAACATACCCACTTCCTCAAAAGCCCACTCTACGAGAGAATCGTCCTAACGTAATACCAATGCATCAACCACGACCACAGAAAACCGTTTCTCTTGCCGATATTGAGTCTCCAGCATCATTGTCATTCAATCCTCCCCAGCAAACACAACAACCATTCCATCAACAAGTTCCTGTACAAGTCAATGGCAACACCTATTCTCATGAAAATATGCTGCATTCGCGACAACCTTCATATCCTAGTCAGGCATCAACCGGTACTCCATTATCACAAATTCCAGAACGGGCTATTCACGCCCCTGCGTTCCAACCAAATCCTTACCAACAAGCACCTTCCGCTTATTATCCACAGACATATCCTAACTTGCAACCACCTCAAGGCTATTATTATCCTCAATCTTATAATCAACCAATGGCATCAACAGCTGGTGCAACTCCATTCGTACCTACTCAACAGCAGCAGCCACCTCAGGTTTACACTCAACCTGCACCACCTCCAAGTGACACTTCAACATCTCAAGCTCAAGCACCTCAAAACTTAGTCGCACAAGAAGTCAATGGAATGGTATACTACTATGATGCAGCCCAAATTCCCGCGGTACCAACATATCCTGCATATCAACAACCACAACAATACCCGATACAGCAAGTTGGAGGCGTGGTTGGTATGGGAGGAATGATGACTCCAAGTCCTGACGGCTTTTACTACCCACAACAACAAGGCGTTGTCTATTATGCTCAATAATCTCATCAAATTACATTACTTTAGCATACTTTTCTCCATAAATCAATCAATCGGTCATAGCAAAACCCTCCGTCTCATTTCTTTTCTTTTCATAAAGTCTCTTTTAATCAATAACTCAATCAGTCAATCAACCAATTAAATTCTTTCCAGCGATCTTGTCTGTACAGTCTGATCCCATTCCTTGAGGAGGAGGGAATTACTTGCTTTTTCGTCAATGTGTTTTTGAGAAGCGTTGCGTACTTCTTTTCGGCATCGTTCCTCATAGGGGAGTTTGATTTAAATCCTATTGCAAAGTTGAGTGCAAATCAAAGCGCTTAAAATATATATTCATGTTTTCATACCGTTGATGGGAAGGAATGCAATGGAAAGGGGAGGGGGGCAGGCTTTCGTCATGGATCATATATCATTTTTATAGCAAGTTTTCTGGTTCTTGACAATAATGGACTTTCTTTTTCGTTCCTTTTTGGTGGGAAGAAAAGAAAAGAAAGCGAAGGAAGATGTGGGTGTTGTTTTTGTGGTCTGGATTGGAGCAAAACTTTGAATTGTTTTAAGTGACTTTTTTGGTCTGCGTTGAGGGGGGCAAAGGTGGATGATTCGATATTCTTTTGATTTTGATGTGATTGTGATTGTGATGAATGGAATGATGGATGGTTTATAGGATGGCGGAGGTTGTTCTCGTTTTCGATTTCTTCTGGTTCGACTCGAGTCGACTGTTTCTACTTACTTCTTCATCTGGTTGTTGTGAAGGTGAGGGATGAGTGAATGGATCGCATGGCTTGGCTTGGCTTGACTTAGCTTTTGGTTTTTTGTTGTTATATGATGTGTGTGGTGTTGATGTGGTGTTGATGGGGGGTTCGGCAGGACTGATGGATGGGCATTCCTTTTGCATTTGTGTTGGTGATGGCTGATGCTTGTGATGGGTATGAGAGGGATGGGATTGGATGGGATAGGGTGGAGAGAGTGTGCATGGTTGATTGATTGATTAGGAAATTTTGGGCTGTGGGGGTGCGGAGAAGACGGGGAGTCATGTTTAAGGATATGAATAGTGAAGGAGAAGGGAAGAGTTGACTGATTAAGAAGGGAGGAAAAGGAAGGCCATACAAGTTGTGGATAAGGATAAGGAAAAGGAAGGATAAGCATGCGATGAATGATATTGGTTACTAGTACAAGTTACCTACTTATATCCTATCATGATACACTACATCAACATTACCATTACCATTAACATTAACAATAACATTACAATTATAATCACAATGTCAAATCAAATCAAATCAAATCACTTTACATCACTATACTATATATGACAAACAAATTAACAATAAATCCCATACAAGATCCATAGGATCCATAGTATATCCAAAACCTCATCTTTCATTTCTATCTTCTCTCTTATAAAGTTGACCAAAACAATATTATCAATCAATCATACTCCATGCCATTCTAGAATACATAATTTTTGTTGTTTGTGTGTCTTGCTTATGCACCCATGAATCTCCACGCACCGCACCGCACGCCGCTATGAGAAATTAGATTTTTTTGAATTCTTCCCCTCCTTCCTTGCTTACTGCTTTTCTACAGTATCATTCATCCAGTCCATGTATCTTATCTCTCTGCCTTTTTTGGGCTCTTTGATTTTCGTTCTTCGTTTATCCATTTCCGATGCTCGTCGTGAAGAGAGAAAGAGAGAGTGTGAGGTAAGGAGAAAGTGAAATAAGTACAATTGCGAAATTCCCCACTCACCGACCCACCAACCGTTCATCTATGCATCCATCCATCATACATTCGACCGCCCCATCAAAGACCATCCTACCCACCAATCAACACCCTCTTCACTCCCTTATATCCCTTTCATAAATCCCCCACCCTCCCATCCAAACTCAAAGCTCAATATTATCATCAATCCCAATATCAATCGAAGCAATAATCTCATCATCCATCAACGGACGACGGAAACCAGGAAGTCCCCCATTATTCAACGTCATGAGCGAAGTAAATTGCGGAAGGGGTATTGAATCTTTCTTCGCTTCCAACGTAGGTGTGTTTGTAGCCGGGGTTCCCGTAGCACTACGCTCACTATCTCCTTTACCTTCGTGATCATGCTTAAACTTAGCACGAGTCTTGATCCGTCTGGAATGATCGCCGTCGGCTACTTCTTCGCCACGGGCTAGTGCTGCTTCGTATTTTTTGGCTACGCGTCGCTCGTTGATTTGTGCTTGACGAACTTCTTGGGCGTTCTTACGACGGTTGGATCGATTGAGGATGGCAAGTCGTTCTTGTTCCGTTGGCGCCTTCTTCTTTGCCATTGGCGTTAATGATGTACTGTAAGCTAATTTTGGACCATTCAAAATATCAAGTTCAGCTTGTAACTGGTCAACTCTTTCAGTGTTGCCTTGGCCCTTTGCTTCTTTGATAAGATTGTAAAGACGATTTCGCTCGAGTGGAGCAGTTTTGGCGGCTAATGCGCCGGATCTCAAGAGTTTCTCTTGAAGCTCTTCTTCCGTCCATTTGCGGTGGACGAGATTGTTGATATCTGCGCATTTGGCTAATAGTTTTGGTTTTGTGGGAATAGAAACGCTGTCTTCGTTGCAGCTTTTCTTGAAACGTTGCCACTCAGCCTGAAGATGATCAGTACAATTAATCAAATATACACTAGTAAATGTTTACACACCTCTGTAAATCTACCATCAGAACAAGAAATAAATGGCCAATGTCTCTCTGATTTCCCGTGAGAAGCAACGACGTATTGATCCGTTGTAAACGACTTTCCGTTGTTATTCATGATTGCATATGATTTGTCGGTTTTGAAGCCTGTGATGAAGTTAGAACGAAACTCATTGTCAAACTGATGGCGCACTTGCCTTTGACTAAGCCCATGCGGTAAAGATTTTGGTTCGTCTCCTTGTCGATACCGATGCTGACACGAACAAAGGTTCCAGTAATAGCCTCTTCGAATCCAGGATAGAAACAGACCAACGCAAATCGACTTCTACCAACACGAACTCGCTCTGCATCATGGAGAACAGCTGGCTCCGCATCGCGGTAATCAGGAGACTTCTCTCTCTTCTTAGATTTTGTTGCTTCCCATTCAACTTCGCTATCACCAGAACCTTCCATATCAGAGAAGTCATCATGGGCATCTCTTCGGCTATCCCCCTTGCGTTCTTTGTCCTCGTCACGGCGACGTTGTCGATCATTCTTTTCGGCTCGTGCGCGCTTGAGACTGTCGATACCGGTGCTTGTTTCTCCAATCTTTCCACCGCCTAGCTTGGTGCGTTGCCGAGCTGTTTTGCGCTGGTTCTCATCTTCTGTTGGATCAAACTTGCGCTTTTTATC
Organism: Rutstroemia sydowiana; assembly: GCA_000812895.1. NCBI lineage: Eukaryota > Fungi > Ascomycota > Leotiomycetes > Helotiales > Rutstroemiaceae > Rutstroemia > Rutstroemia sydowiana. The sequence goes on from JWJB01010697.1 coordinate 11,448, forward strand.
TTTCTTCTTGCTTTCAACTTCGCGGGCATTAAGAAGTTGTCGAAGGGCCCTGTTTTGTCTATCCCTTTCGATTTCTTGGGCACGATCGGCCAGGACTTGCTCGCGCTCGACTTCTGTCATCTTCATAACTTTCTCTTTATCGGAGGAGTTCATAAATTTTCCTTCAAGGGGATAGCGGTCTCCATCATCACGGAAATTAGGGCCGTCAGAGTCAGAATCGGATTCGTCCATCGGTGCTGATCGTTCTGATCGCGCAGATTCGTCGCCAGATGACCTATAATGCTTTATTAACATGTCGTCCAAGGTAAAAGACAGTGCGTGGTAATATGCAATATAATTATATTCAAATAATGTTGCGCAAGTTGGCGACAAGGCAAGAGCAATTTTGAAGTCATATAAAATAAAGAGAGGAAACTTACGCTTCTCCCTCTTCTTCAGATTCATCGTTGCGTCTACCTTGCTTTTTGCCTCCCTTCTTAGCCGAGGATTTTATTGAAGCTTGTCCGCGAGGTGATGAAGAACTTAATCTTTCTTCATTTGTTGCGACTGGTTCCTCTCCAGAAGAATCATCTCCTGCAAGAGCAAGGAGCTCATCATCGATATCCGCCATTGTAGTAGATTGTTCAGTGTGAATTCGTATTTCTTGAGAGCGTATTTGAACTGTAAAGTTTGAAAGTTGTAAATTGGTATTTTGGAAGTGAGGATTTGGCTTCGAAGGTAGATAAAGGAAGAAGTGTAGCGCCGGGTTTCGCGCAAAGCCAGGGAAAGTGAATACTGAACTATCAAATTGATAGCCAAGATCTCATTCTATTGTAAAAAACACTTGGTATAGTGTTTATGTGCGACAAGGTATTGAACCTGGAATTGACTGGTGAAGTGATTCAAATTATCTGGTGATTGAGGCGGAGGCGATATGAATGATGCAAAGGTAGAGATATGATGGTATGGTGGTTGGTTGGTAGGTAGTGAATTTAAAGTACAGGAGTAATGTACAGTACTGAAGTAGTACTGTAGAATAAAATCATTTTTATGATTTTGAGCCACTGACTGATTTACCTCTATTTCTCCCTTTTAATACCGTAAACCGTAAACCGTACTCTTTGGGGATAAATTGTGGCTGAAATCTATCATTTCGGAGAATTCCAAGGGTCTAGTCACTACTAGGTGTGCTTCTAAAGTAAAGAATGGGTGAAGCTAATAAAATAAACTCCGATATACCGAAGAAATCATCAAATAATGAAATCATTTGTCTAAACCATAATTTTCTTGAGCAAATATCTTGAGATTATATGAATACTGTCCTATACAGAACATAATATCTATCTTTTCTTCATTATGAATCTCCAAAGATTTTCTAATCGTTCTATAAGATCTATAACCACAAATCAATTGCCCCTCTATGATTTCCTAGCTCCAAGCTTAATTCATTTCCCCAGATCTCAAAAGATTCGCCATCTATCCACCACCCCAGTATCCCCCGCTTCTGCTGCTACATCAAAGTCACAAAATGCATCTGAATCGCATACTTCCAATCCATCTCATCCAGCTTCACGAGCTGGAGCTGAAGCAGTTAAAAATGCTTCCTCGGTGAACAAACCATTGACCCAAGCGCAAAGGGACTTTCTCACAAGTGCTGTACGTCTATGTCACTCACCCCCACCTAGTTACTATATTCCCACCCTGCATTGGCTTTATCATCGGGCATCCCATTGGCACCGAAATATGGCTAATGAACTACCCATAGCTCCGTGTCAATCAAGCTGGCGAGCTCGCCGCATGTCTCATCTATACTGCGCAAACGCCACCCATAGTAAACACGCACCCTCATCTACGACCCCTAATGAAACACATGTATGACCAAGAAGCTGGACACTTCAAGACCTTCAACCATCTCCTCTCGCGGCACCGAATCCGTCCTACGGCCATGTATCCCGTTTGGTCAGCGGCAGCAACTCTTCTTGGATGGTCAACGGGGCTCATGGGCCGTGAAGCAGCTATGGCTTGTACGGAGGCTGTAGAAACAGAAATCGGGACTCATTACAATGAGCAGGTGCAGATGTTATTAAAGATGGAGAAGGAGATGGAGGCGAGGGGCGAAGAAATGAGTGGCGAATTGAAGGATTTGTTAAGCACTATTAGGAGGATTAGAGATGAGGAGTTGGAACATTTGGATCATGCAGTTGAGAATGATAGTAAAAAAGCGGTGCCGCATGAGGTTCTGACGGGCGTAATTAGGGCAGGATGCAGGGGGGCGATCTGGGTTAGCGAGAGGATTTGATGGAACGTCTTTATGCATACGGTCACTAAATGATTCAGTATGCTTCATGAGGTGTGCGGAGACTGACTAAACATTCTGAACTCGCAACTCACGGAAGAGATGAATTATATCCATTGGATACGATGTCGTGGCAATGGTTGTCATAGTGGTACAGGTTTAGACAAATGCCACCTACTTATTACACTACAACTCAAACAACGCAATCCTCACATGACAGTATAATGGATCTCGAAGCCGAATTCGCACATTCAACGTTTTCAGTCTAGCATCCTAAGTAGGGTCCATCTCAACTCAGATACAAACATCTAAGAGTTGATGTCTGTTGTTCTATCATCTCATTGGGCTCCATCCTGTGTTCAAAATCATTATGGGTTTCTGCAGCAGAAAATAGCTTGAATCATTAAGCGTTAAGTGCTGGTTTGATGTTCTCATCTTGAATTGTAAGGGGTGGGATCTCGAGTGAGAGGATGATATATATGCGATATTGTCATTGTTCCTTTTTTTCCTTTGCCAGGTACTCAACAGACTCTAATACATTAGAACAGCCTAGGAGATTATATTCATTTGGATAATTGGGTATTCTTGTTCTAGAGGGTGGGAGGGTATAGAGACTGCTGTTGTTACTCTAATCACCTGAGATAATGTAATTTATTTAGGCAATCAATGTGCTTGTCCTATTGAGTCTGAGTAGAGTATTAATAATCTACTTCCCATCTCTTCAAACCAAAGTATTAAATGACTTTCAATACTCTCTTCTCAAGAAATAAATTCTTCTTATTGTCCTATTGTCTGCCTAGATGTAAGCGAACTCTATTCACATCAGTTACCAACAATAGATACGAATGACAATCAGGATAATAAAAACAATAAAATTCCCCGTTCAGTATAGTAGTTCTGTAAGTAATAGACGATAGATAAATACTACGTTTATAACAGAAACCTTTTCTTCTTCTTCTTTCTTCCTTTCTTTTCTTGGCGCCTTGAAAAACAAAATATAAGACGGAGGTACACCACTAGCACAACGCAAGCAACAGCATAAACGCAATGTCAGCCAACGGGGATTCTTCTATCTCTTCTTCCTCCTCCTCCTCCTCTTCATCTTCTGCATCCTCTTTCCACCCTCCTACCCATTCTTCACCCGCTCCTCTTCTTGGTTTAGCCGACCAGCGTCGTATATTTAACCAGGAGGCTCCTCACAACCTTTCTCTCCCATCGCCTCCTGATGCCACCCTTCCAGTATCGACAAAGAGGAGTAGAGGGCGACCCCGCAAGGATTCTTCTCCTATTCTCGCTATCGTCGATTTGACCGGAGAAGAGCGCGTTGTTGTCCCAGCAGGTACGGTACTTTTTCATCTTTTATTTTCATCTTTTATTTTCAAATTTCTCTCTGGTAAAACGACAACAATCACTTCTTCCCCTCATATAATTCACTCAACCTC
>JWJB01010698.1:0-23789 GCA_000812895.1 Rutstroemia sydowiana
AAACTCATAAAACAGTGGTTTGCGAACAATAAGTTCTATGAATTTGATTTATTGAAGGATAAGGGATGATTGAAGATTTTAAAATTGGTTTTTGGGTGGGCACTGTCTGTCTGCATTTACGGCCTTTCCAATAGATCTGTCATTACTTGAAAACCTCTAAGATTTTACAACAAATTCAATGTCTGATTCAATCTAATGAAATCAAGTCCAATCATTATCTGAAACTCGAACATTATAATGCAAAAAAGCTGAGCTTGGATAAACCAATTTTCAATATGTTGGTGATAGTTGAATATTGTTCTGTAGTGACAGCATTCTTGCACCCACTGGTTAATCGAAAAGGAATATCGGGGCACAACAGGTGGTATTACTTAGCTCGTTAAGATCTTCACAAAAAGGCTGCCGGTGTGTGCATTAAGAAAGATAATACAACTGACTAGGACTAGCCCTCGGATGAATCATTGAGATGATGCCTATAACAGGAAATATGGACTTACAAATGAGAAGTCACGCTGCCAATATCAAGCCACCCCCTTTCTGAGAAGTGGACTAGAGGAGTTTCGGGAAATAATGAGCATGCTGATAACACAATTGGACATACACAGCACGGCGCGAACTTGCCGTGATGCGAGAAGGCTTGACGGTGTCAAGAGTGTGATATTCCTTTCCAATATTACTTTAGGATGCCAAGGTCATACTATAATTGTGCTGATATAGCGGAGACAATATCGACTCGACTGTTTGGTTTGTTGTCGTAGCATGATTTTCCATTTTATCCTTCCTGCTCATCACATATATAAATATCATCGGCTGATGAGCAACCCCCACTAGAAGCCCTCGATCCTGTGGGGTACCCTGATATAATACTAGAAGTGACAGCACGGTGAAGTATGACCTTGCACAGAGAAAGCTTGTTCGGGTACTCACCCCGGATTATCCCATCCTGGTCATTCGCCGAACTTCAAGGGAAGTACCACCGGCATGTTATCTAGACATGATAATTGTGTCGTGTAAGAGGCCTCAATAGCCAGGATTTTGCGGGGAAATTTGGACCGTTCCTCGTTCCGAATACCATATAGCCTAAGGAGAAAGATCCGAAGTCCCACAGAATAATCGCCACTAATCTGCTCTGCCATTCGTCCGAATGCTTGTGGCCTAATTCCAGCCGAGACTCCATGTGCAATGTTTTGTTTCTAATTATCGGGGTCTCCACAAAGATGATCTTCTGCCCACGATGTATATTACAATATGATATGAATTATACGACCATCGCTACCAGACTTTGCAGCTGAGCCCTATTATAAACAAAAGTTAGAAATCACAGTAATGAATTTTCTGTCTATCTCGCTCCGGCCCGAAAACCCGCCCTGGAAAATTGTACTCTATGCTTTCTAATGACTGCTTTAGTACAATCTTTACCTAGTAGCAAGTCATACTTCGGATAATCAGTTTATCCAACCGACCGCTTTCAGCTACATAGAAGGGGAAGGTGTCGCTGGTATAAGAAAACAGGTTCTCAGGCAGTGTATAACCGTGATATGCGCTCCCAAATAACAAATTCAACTTCTGTCCAATTGTTATGAAATTAAATTAGATAATTGTCGGATACACGCTTGAACATTGTAATTGGAAACATTGTACGAGTAAGTGGAAAAGAATGAGCTTGGCTCAACTAATATCAAGTAGTTATATGGCGTTGCATTCTGCTGTGGTGACAGATTTACTACATCCACTGGTGATATAAAGTCCACTATTCATCTACCACTTGGAATTCCATGAACAGAGCTTATATCTTACAATTTTTCTTCTTCTACCATTGAGAGACGCGAGATATTCCATTTTGGACCTTATTTTGGACCTTATTTTGCATGGGGTAGATTCTCTAGATTGATGCGTACCAAATTTGGTTTCAATCAAAATCCTGGAGGCAAATGCAAAATCCGCTCTCTTCCCCATATTATTTGTAGGAATGGATGCTCTGTGAAAGACGGCGACTCGATCTAGAAAGTAGTAATAAATGCAAAGTTGTTCAATTGTACTTGAATTATCATACCTAATTGTATTACTCGTAGCACAGAGCAAATAAACTCTAAAACATCAATGACTTTGACAAAATATAAATATAAATTCGAGCTGATGGATTGTGATACTGTACAGTATTTGGTTTATATAATAATACAAAGGAAGTAATACGAGAAGGATTTAGGCTTATGATAAGCTTTAGCAAAGGGGCATGGCTTAGTACCGGTAACTGTATCGTAATTTGTATGTGAATGCCCTTGACTTCAAAACATGAGGCACCAGTGGTTGCAATAAATCTATTACCACCTTAGGATTTGAAATTTTATAACAAATTCAATGTTTGTTCGATTTTTATGAAATCAAATTCAATGATTGTTCAATATGAATTTGAACATTGTAGTAAAAAAACTTGATTTTAAATAAAGTAATATTTGATAGTTATATGAAGTTGAAATTTGCTGCGGTGATAAATTTATTGTACCCACTAGTGAGGTGGTATTAAATACTAGGTATATATACATACCTAAGCAAAATTGCTTGGAGGCGACCTGCAGGTGACAAACGCCATATACTGGTAATAGCAACTTTTCAGCAAGTAAAGAGATGAATGTTATTCGCATTTCAGCTCATCAATGGAAGGCGAAAGATAAAGAGTTCATGGTACTATGATTTATTTAATTTCAGCTAGACTAGCTAATTTGTGGAAATTCGGTGGGAATACTCCCTATATGTACTATATCCCACAGTACCGCTATACTTATATAGATATATGTATACGTTCCCATAAGTCTCTGTTATTGTCAATTACCATATGCGGTACAGTAAGGATGTTTAAAAGGATAGTCAAAATTCGTGATTTTAGGATTGGAATCAACACAGTAATGAATAATGAGAAAAAAAAGTCCCTGAAATTCATTTAGACCCTAGCACTAAAAATAGTTTTCTATCTGGGTTCTAGCCCAACCCAACAGCATGGTTCCACTGTAACCGTTTCATACTCTCCCCCCCCTGGGTTAGAGGTTATTTGGTGGGTAGGACCCAGAAATCAATTGATTTATAGGCTCTGAATGGTTAAATCCCTTGATTTTGGCTTGTGTAATGCCTGATTTCTAGTATTTTCTACAGTTGATCAGTGCTTCAAAATTTGCCACGCAATACAAAATTACCTTGTCAAAACCCTTGAAGTTACCCGCTGAATAACCTCTAACCTAGGGGGGGGAGAGTATCAAATTTTATCCATCACCAGGACCCAGATCCTTTCGAGTAGATCCATAAAATATCTAATACCGGCGATCTTCCAGATTGAGATGGGGTATAGTATAGGGGTTCCCGCTCATTGTTCAAGGTTCGTATTCATTTTGATTACGAGTGCTCTTTAAAGTCGGAATGAAAAGACCGACGATTATGAATTCGATTCGATTTCTCATGTATCGTAACCTTAACGGTGAAATGATACTTGGTGATACTTATGCGAAACCAATCCACAAATTATAGCATTGGTATTTAATAGGAGTCCATTCTGGAGTCTGGCGGTGGGCACTTTTTCAAGGTTAGTCAATCCTTCTATCCGATTGTGTGTCAAAATGTACACTCAAGATAAAGGATCGTTGTACTTCATAATTCACGCCGACATTCAACCTATAGAATTCAACTTTTTGGCAGGCAACCTCCTTCAATTCTTCATACAACTTGTTTATATAGTAGAAGCTGAGACTGTAGCTCCTGTGCAAAGCAAGAGATAAATGGCAGTGTTTCATTGTGAAAATTGTGATATAAGTCATTTCTCTCTACATTTAATATGTTTGATTGGCTTCAGTAGATAAATGAATCTTTAATATGTATTAATTCCATCCCAACGTGGTACTTGGAGGCAACACGATACTTGAAATTACTAAAATCCCGAAGTATGATAGACGCGTCGATAACCGGCAAAATCTGACTCAGGGGCTGTGAAGATTCCTTCTCATAAAATTGGTGGAACGAGCGCCTACCAGGTTCATAGATTTTGTTATATATCTTTATGCTTTGCACCATCCCCAATGCTTTCCGCTTTTCGAAACATCTTCAAAGTTTTGTTATTCTTTCCCACCAATCCGATTCCATTTTAATTGACAATTTGACATTCTGCATTGTTTTGTCTCCAGCTCAAATACTGGGGCCCCACACAAGTAGAATTCACGATCCAAGGATATTCATACATTCGTCTACCGAGACTGGCAGTCACTGACTCTTTTCTACATTTACTTTTATATTCTTTCGTTTTAAAAGAGCCGACAAGTTAAAGAAGGGGCAAAAAAAAGAATCAAAAGAACAAAAACAACATCTCCAACAAATATGTTCTTCACACCTTTTATCACAGGCCTCCTCCCAATCCTCACTACATCGGCCCGGATCAACACGCCCACGCCCCAACAACCCAGCATATTTATCCTCGGAGATCACAAACCAAGTACATCAGCGCTAGTGAATGCTCTTCAAATCTTAGGATACACACATACCAGCTTGAACAGCAGCATTCCCGAGCTCAGCACCCATACTTTTACAGAGCTTTCTACACTTCCATCAGACCTCACCATCCAATACCCAAATGCCAAATTCATTCTCCCAGTACCATCAACGTCTTCTTCCAACACATTAGACGAGGAGAGAAGACCATGCGCTAACAGCTGGCTTGGGCACCTTGCCGCGTGGAGATCTTCCCTTTCGAGCTCGCCATCGAGCGAGGAGAAAACGTCGGCTCGGAAAGACCGAATAACCGCCATTCGTGAAACTTTCGGTGCCGAAAGCCAGGGAAGGTTACTGGAAATCGCACTTGATGAGAAGGAAAGCCACCGAGGAGAGAAATGGCTGAGGTTATGTGATTTCTTAAACTTGGGCTACAGTGTAGTTGAAAGATTGAAGTTGAAGGAGTTCCCGAAAGACCCGGCCCAGAAGATTTCAAACTGGGGACTCGGAGATAAGATGGGAATGCTGGGGATGACTGTGCAAAAGAGCGTTTGAGAATTCGGGAATGAATGAAGATGATTCGTCATGGGGTTCAGAAAGGGCCCTGAGTACGTTGCCAAATGCTGGACAGGTAGTGAAATTCATGATTATCGACCCAATCACGAGATTGAATACTGAGGGGAAATAGCACTCCAAGGTTGAGGCTCTGAGGCCAGCACTAGTGACTTGAAAGTCTTGTGTCGGTTGGCTGTGTGGTTGGTAAGCGAGTGTGGAATTGCCAAGATACGGAAGTTGGATTCACTGTGGACGGGATTGCCTTAAAGGAGCTTATAGATAGGGAATATGCGTAGATATAGAACTTAATCTTCAATCTTTATTCAATAAATGAAATTCATAAAACCTATTGTTCATCTTTCATTCAATAAACTGAATATTCAAATATCATTTATAGTGTATAATAGCTATTTGTCATTTGAAGAATGAAATATATAAAAGTAAATGTTCAACTTTTGTTCAAAGAATCAAATTCTTTCATTTACTAAACTGAATATCCAAATATCATATAGTATTAACAACCATTTGTCATTTGAAGAATGAAATATATAAAAGTAAATGTTCAACTTTTGTTCAAAGAATCAAATTTTAAAAGTGGTTCCGACCTTGACCTTAAGGATCCCTAATAGCGTCCTCCCTCGCCATTTCCAATATAACTATATGGCATCATTCACACTCCGTTCAGATAATAGGTTCGAACCCCATTTCATTCATTGGGTGTACTTTGAGGCATGAGCGTGGAAGCCACTTCAAGACCAGGGGAGCATCTAAACAGATTCATCGATTCCTGTCTTTACCATTCTGCGCTTGGGAATTTTATCATACATCCACACCAGGATAATGTAAATAAGGACAGGCAGGCAGACGAGATGATAATGTACGAAATGAGAGGTTAGCGTTCAAGGCGATGAGGGAGAGATCTGGGTTGGAAAATAGCCAGTCAGTGGGCAGGTATGCAGGCTAGATCGAAACGGGAACATCACCTACCAACAACTACGGCGATAACGACGCCTAACGCGATGTTGTCATCGACATACGACAATGCGGGATATACTGTGTGCCAGATGTGGAAGCACTAGTACCCGAAAATCATCGTGTATTCCCTTCATCTTTGTTTCTATATGCAACATAAGGTAAAAGCAATTCCATCTCCGAATACGGCTCGTTGATGGTTATATAGAACAACCCAGCGCCTAATGTCCAGCTGCACACTCAAACGTGAACGTCTTCGGTGCTTTTGGTCGATGGGAAATTGATCCGAAGCTTAGGCTGCATACGATTGACAAGTATAACCGGCCATTGGGTTTGAAACTGAGAGAGTACAAGCGGGGCGGCCGGGTAGGGCTTTACGAGATTACCTATATGCGAGCAATCATTTCCAATGCTAGGTGGAATAGAGAGGAATTGCCATGTACCAAGAAGTCATACATTGGGGCGTACTGGGCCACTTCGCGAGCAGTTCGAGAACATAGAAAAGGATTGAATTGGTTGAAACATTGAATATATGAATTGTTTCGTTACTTTATACCAGCTGCCTGCCGCCCATACAAATCGATGTATCCGTGTTCTCACATTGCCACACCTGTGGTAGAAGATTCTCAGCAAAATAAATAACAGAAAAAATGCAAAACTATTGAGATAAATTCCTAGTCCAATCAAGGTGACTTTCTTGTTCAGAACGCTTCAATCCAGCACCCAATACCCAATGCCCAACACAATTTGACTTGAATAGTGACGTACTGGTGTACTGGTATTTGTCGGATGGCTTGTGTTTATTTGAATTCACAGTAGATGTGTTTGTTGGTGGCGTGGCCGGAAAGAAGGACGAGGCCAATTTAGAGACCCAGCAAATTTTCACTACAGCTGAGTATGAAAAATTCCAAGCAAAATTGTGGCGAAGGGGTTCCTAACCACTCTGAAGAGGTGTGCCGTATGTTGCTTCTCCACATAAAATTAGGGAGGCGCTTGGGTTTAAGGTATATAAGGGATTGCAGAGGTTTATGGTAGGATCAAAAATCCCATCATCCATACCAATCCACAACTCTCAAATCCTTCCATCTACCCAAAAAGACATTCAACACATCACATGTCACCTCTTCTCATTCCATTTATCTCAATTGATCCCACCCATATATCTCCTCTCATTCCAGCAGCTGGGCACCAATTATGTCATCGTCGGCTGTTCGTGCCCATGCAGCACACGCAGTAGGAGGTAAGGCTTCGAAAATAGCAGCAAAAGCAGCACACGAAGCAAAGAGAGTAGAAGCCCGAAAGCTGTCCAGAAATGCATTGATGATCAGAGTATGCCGATATCAGGAACGAACAAAACTCAAAGGAGAGCGAGAAGCCTGGAAAGAATATCATTCGATGGAATGGAAAGAGCATGGACTGATCAGGAAAATGAATCTTGAATTCTTGTATATAAAGGCCGCATGCTTTTACAATGAAGGTGGCTATAAAACGAAAGAAGCAGAAACCGTTACATTGTTTGAAAGGTTGTTCTCGCAGTTGTTTCCTGAGAAGAATCATTACTACCAGAATTCACAACAACACCCCGGCGCACAAAAGCGGGGCCCCGAACCATCATCTGATATCACTATTCGATATGAGGATGAAATTCACCGAGATCAAGACCTCGTGATTGTTGAGGCAAAAAGCCACCTTGGGAGTCAGCATGGCTTTAAAAATGAAGAGGGCCACGAGTTTCCGGCCGTTGAAAATCACGGACTCCGGGCACTTGAAATACAGGCAGAGAATTACGGTTTTGACCATTTGAGGTGTTGCAAAGATAAAGATTTCATCTACCTCGCAACTGTGCACTCAACGGAAATAAGATTGTGGATAATGGAGCGCGGCGGGAAGCATCAAATTAACAGAATGAGAGGTCTATGGGGCGAAGGGAGATATGATCGAGGCTCGTATAGAGATGTGGGGTTTGATTGTGACAAAAATGATATATTGGATGCTGTCCAAACCATAAAGCACAGACTTCCTGCAGGTGTCAAGTTCGGCGCAGCTCCGGGCAGTACATCTCCGGAATCTACGAGATGGGGTGGTCGCTATCCAAGCAGCTACGTTACAAGTCTGAGCAGTCACTTATCGAGTTTGGAGCTTGCCACAACGCAAAATTTAACAATCCCGAGTGCCCTCAGGCAACCGCCAGATAGCCGCAGCAATGGATCGGGGTCTAGGACATCAGGAAAGACTCAACTATGCCCTCCCCGTGGTCCTCAATCTCAACCTTCTGCATCAGGGTCTATTAGGAACCATCAAGATGCAGATGATTTACCTCGGCCTACTCATAGGTTCTCCAAAGCTGTTCCGGGCTCCGAATCACAGTCGGGTCCTGTTTTAACAATTCGGGAGGAGGACTTCAGAGGGCGTGCTGTGTCAACTGGATTGGTGATATCAGAAGTTGAAAGGAAATTCGGAAGTACAAAGAGAAGTCTCAGTTCGTCCAGTGGGGGCCAGGCGCCTGGTTATCGGTATACGCATCGGATCCCCAACGCCATTCCGCATAGTGGATTGAATTATGATCCTATCCTAAGAACCAGGGAGGAGGAGGATCCCCGACAACGTGATATGCCAGCCAAATTGACGATTTCAGAATTCAATGAGGAATTAGGAAGTATAAAGAGAAGTCTCAGTTCATCTGATGGAGGTCAAGAGCCAGGTCGGAAGCTTCAAAAAGCTTCACATAAAGCTTCGCGCAAAAATAAAGCACCAAAATCATCCGGTATTCAGAGGGGGCAACGAGCAGGGAAGGAACCAGAAAAGAAAGGCTTGGAAAAGGGGAGTATTGGTGGTGTGGGAACGAGGCGAATAACGAGAAGTTTAGCTAAGACGGCTCCCGTTGGGTATGTGGAAGGAGATGGAAGTAATACGAGCAGGGGACGTGAGGGTCATAGGAGCCGCGGAAATGGTAGGGATCGTAGGGGCAAGAGCTAAAATAATAATTCGAATGGAAGTGGGCAAAGGTGCTGTGTGCTATAAGGTGATGAGATGCTGTCAAAATGTATATATCAAATAAATGAAGCAATCTTTCGCAAACAACCATATTGGTAAATTTGATTCGAATTGATTTTTTCATTCTATAAATGAAATCTTTAAATATTATTTATAGTATATAATAACTAGCAATAACTTAAAGAATATAATATATAGAAATGAATGTTCAACTTGCATTCAAACAATGAAATCCATAAATTTTATTGTTCATCTTTCATTTCATAAATCTAAATATCAAAATACTTTTTCACAATTCAATGTCCAACTTTTGTTTAAAAAATAAAATCTATAAAACTTATTATTCATCTTTCACTTGATACTTTTTAATAATTCAATGTTCAGCTTTTGTTTAAAGAATGAAATTTATAAAACTTATTGTTCATTTTCCACTTGACAAAAGCAATTTTCAAAATCTTTTTTAACAATTCAATGTTCAACTTCTACTTGAAGAATAAAACTCATAAAACAGTGGTTTGCATAGTCTTTTCCATTATAATACTCATTTCATATGTTCAGTAAGTTGCCGGCATGATACTCAGCCTACCTCCGTCAATAAGTAACACGCTACCTGTACAATATGCACCGGCTCGAGACGTCAAAAAGAGGATACAGCCTGCCATATCTTCCTCCGTACCCACTCTTTCCAAGGGAATTTTTTCCTTGGGAAATATGCCATCCCCGATTATTGGCGCTGCTAGCTCGGAAGGAAACACTGGTATATGTTAGTATAAAATCATCATTAAGGGGGCAATTCAACTTACGTCCTGGGGCAATAGTATTGGCTCGGATCTCCCATGGCACTAGCTGTGTGGCTAATTGCTTCATAAAATGTGTCACCGCGGCCTTGGACTGGCCATATGCAAAGCCTCCGGGTACATTTCTATTAAAACCTCCAATACTACTCGTGGTAATAACCTGACTCTTCTGTTCCACATTACCCTTCTTGTTTCCCGCATCTAATAACTCTAAGAATGCCATTATACATAGCATTGCTGCAACTGTATTGACTTCGAAGGTTTTAGTAAACTCTTCAACTGATGCACTGCCTTGCGAGGCTACAAAATCGGCAATGGTTGATGAAGGTGTCATGGATTTCACGGCTTGGGGTCCGCCGATTCCGGAATTCGCCACAAAAACATTAATGTAGCCGACATCTGATTTGATGTGTGATACTATAGAGGCAATACTTTCTTTAGAAGTTACGTCGCATACAAGAGGAATGATGTTATTCGTGGAGACGGAGCCCGCGGCCTTTTCGAGTACTTCCTTTCGACGGCCAACGATATAAACTTTATGTGCGCCATTGAGTGCCAAAGCTCGTGCCATCATTAAGCCAATGCCTGTTGTATTCTATCAGCTACCATATTCGCATACAAACACTCCAACGAACGAGAATCGTATAATTGTTAAGTCAGGCTTAAACAATGGAAGTCTTTGATCTGAAGTCTGAGCTTTTGAAAATGTGATTTATTGAGTTGGGTTGGGACATTGAAAGTTGGAGATTGGGAACACCATGAATTTGATGTTTTAATGGCTAGGAAGGTTGGGGACAATCGTACCAGTTCCTCCGCCGGTAATAACTGCCACAAGCCCTTTGACGTTGAAGAGATTTCCGGCCTCAATTGATGAGGTTGCCATTTTGTCTGACAATTATAAATGACTTGACTTAATTGATGCTGAATGCTGCAATCTTCCGAGGAGATAAAGAGCAGCAAAAATAATAATATTCCCGCAAGAGTTAGGGAAGGTGAGTATATAAATAAAGAAAAGCAATTGATTGCATCCAATTCACTGAGTCCAAAAGGCGTATGATTACCTTTTAGCTAGAACTTTACTCCATCTAAAAGGCGTATTGATGACGATGCAGACGGCATGAATTACTTACCCAGTAGGTTAGTACAGGTGGAGTACCTACTAACCAGATAGCTGCAGTCACCTAGGTCTAGGTATATCCTAGGTACTTTATGAAGATATAGATCCTTCACCTACCTATGTAGTTGACTGAGTTCTGACAATCTAAGAATGTTGATATGATAAATTCAGTCAATGCTTAGGTATGTAGCCCGACTCTGCCCCTCGAGCTGTCACCCGGTCCCTTGCTTTCCACCACACGGACATCCTACTCAGGCAAAACAGAACTACTCTAGCCCAGCAGGTACCTTTAGTGAGTGCAATGACAATTTCTTACTATGGCAGACTTTTCGCAAATTCAAAATAAAATTAATTTATCATTCCTTTTCTTAAAGTATTTTCCAATAATAATTAGAAAATCTTTGAATATGGAAATCTTAAAATATTCAGAGCTTGTCCTGCTTACCTTACCAGTACTAGTGTTGCAGGGTGGAGGGGAGAGGAGCGACTAGTTTTAATTCTGCCAAAGCTAAGAGAAGAAAGCGGTAAAATAAATTATCGAGTTCTTCTCTTCTTAAAATCAATTATCATTCAATCGCCCTTAAATTTTGCTCGAATTTCTACTTATCTATAAACTAAGAATTGTGTTGCACGCTACCAAAAGTTGGTTGAAATGCCTAAACGCAAGCGTTCTGTTCACGATGATGCTTCTGGTGCAGTATCTTCCATTGACCGCATTCGCGCAAGCCGTCAGCGTGATGTCGACACTCACATCCAGTCCTCCAGGAAACTCCTCCACCGCTCTCTAAAAACGGCTAAAGGCTTCGAGCGCCAAAAGCTTGGGAAACGTCTCAAGAATGCGACCAAAACCTCCGACGCACCCTCAATGTCACGACTGCGAAAAGAGATAGAGGTTGTTAAGTCTTTGGATTTAGACAAAGTGGTTGAGAGCCGTCTATGCAAAGTAATTGGGAAAATTAAAGTTTTCGTGGAAAGCGGATATCTGCCAAAGGAGTGGATGGATGGAAATGTGAAGGGGTGGGAGGGAGAAAAGGGCGAGGAAGACATCAAGGCATGGAATAATGTTGTTAGTGGAATTTGGAATTTGAAGGTTATGACTGATGTCTGGTCGGGGGTAATCAGGGGCTTTTATCTGGCAACGGGAATACCAGCACCAATAGATATCAAGGGCAAAGGAAAGAAAGGCAAAGAAATAAATACTAAGAATATAGGGAGTACTGGTCGCGAGAGGGGGTCGCATGTCGAAAATGAGGGGAGTAATAATGATATGGAGGATATTTCTCACACGGAAATGAAGGCAGGAGACGGGGAACCATCTTGGGAGGGATTTGATTCACCAGCAGATGACGAAGATGATGAATTGAATTCGGACTCAGACGATAACGAAAACGAACAACAAAATGATTCCCTCGATGAAGAAGCTCTCTCACATTACGATGCCCTACTTGCGAATTCTTCGGACGAAGAATCATTCGACGAAGAGCAATATCTCAGCACCCACCCATCTACATCAAGTGCTACTAGACAACTGTCACTATCTCTCTCACCTTCACCATCTAGATCGTCTACCCCTGCCCCCTCAATTACCCTATCCGAATCTGGAACCGAATCGGAAGCTTCCGCGCCTTCGAAGATCAAGAAAGTTAAATCCTCCAAGCTTGCACCAACACCCACGGTAACAAAGGGTAGCACATTTCTCCCCACCCTAATGGGCGGCTACTGGTCAGGTTCTGAATCATCTGCATCAGAACTCTCGGACTCCGAGATGAAACCAACAGTACGCAAGAACCGTATGGGCCAGCAAGCTCGACGGGCATTAAACGAGAAGAAATTTGGTTCGGGCGCTAATCACATTAAGTCTGGTCAACCTTCTGTGAATCTAAAGGAAGAGAAAGGCAGAGATGGGAAGAAGGGAGGGAAATTCGATAATAGCAGAGGGGGTAGGGAAAGTGGGCGAAGAGATAATGCAAATACGACAGAAGTGAAACCAAGAGTAAAGACAAGAGATGATGTAGGAATTCTACATCCCAGTTGGCAGGCAGCAAAGAAGGCGAAGGAAGAAAAGTTGAAGGCTACGTTCCAGGGAAAGAAAGTCGTCTTTGATTAACATACCGGGTAAGAAACTCAAGAATTGATTTCATAAACTCTCGGACACAGTGATAAGACATGTGAATTATGGATCTGAATGAATCGGGGGATTACCTAGGTGATCAATTCCTTTTTGTTCGGCTCGATGCAAAGAGTGTCCAGAATCCTATTCCACAAGCCAAATGAACAATGACATGTAACCAAGGACCTCCCAATCCCATATTTAAGCTTTCCATACCCTCTCCAGCAGCTATCCTTAGCCCTGCTCTGATAGTTGGGGCAACGTGATACAGTCCCAAAGCGCCAGCTACATTTCTACTCGTACGATCGAGTGGGCGAAAGAAGAAGATGAGTGATATCAGACTTGAGACGAAAAGGAGAGTGGCATATTGTCGAATCACGAAATGCGCTTGTGGGGCGGGAGTGGATAATTGGGCAGAGGGGTTAAGAAAAAAGTTAACCGAGGCAGGTAATTCAATTAAAGTATGAAGAGCAAATGATGAAGAGGAGCAATAGATCCGGAACATGATGTGATGTGATGAGATGGGATGAGATGGAACATGGAGTACAGTAGTATGATATGTTGATTGATATGTAAGTACTGTACCTAACTAAGTAGGTAAACTGGTAAGGTAGAGAGATAAGTATAGATGTATGGATGAGTCCGATGAGATAAGATGGAAATGTTTGTTTTGTACCGAAAGCTTGATTGATTCCTTGTATAAAATCATTTTAACATATTTTTTGAACTCATTTTTGGATTTTTTACTTTTCTACTAAGTAAAAAAAGGAAAGAGCTACCCTTGTGTTACAATGACACAGTTACATTGACCGGTGGATGTGCATATTCTACAAGGTTAATTTAATTTATATGGGGGTATAACATTTTGTTCCTGCCTATCATATATTGACAATACCCTCATTATTGCCTCATATTTATGTAGGTACTGATTGCAATGCAGTATGTGGGCGCACACAGCATGCGCTAGGTATTTATATACCAGTATGAATTTAGTAAAAAAAATATAATATTGAGATTTTATCTACTGTTTGTTTACTACTATTTATTCTACATACTTCCGTAGGTATCTACCTATTATCTACCTTGATATTCAAATACCAACCTTTTAATAATTTACATCTACCTAAGTAAAGTTGCATAGACGATAAGTACGATTTATGGGTATTGTAAATGTATCATATCATATCGTATCGTCTGTGTAGTATCGTATTTATAAAGTGAACATGAAAATGAAGTGAAATTACCTAGTTAGTTAAGTACCTGCCTGGTACACAACTCCTACCAGTAGAAAAGAAAAAAAAAGAAAAAAAATTAAAAATTCCCCCTCCTTTTCAACTTATTTTGAATCATATCATACATTCCATTCTATCCCCCGTATAACAGTTTCAGATACCCAATCCTTGATTCTTTTTATTTTCTTTCCTCTTTCCAAGACTAAGTATAATATCACCCCTCTACATTGCTTTAGATTTTATTTTAGAAGTCAATTGTTGAATATACACATCTCAGTTATGTCTATCTCTGCTGGCGCACAGAGTGCCCAAGAACATGAAGACACAAACAAATTTGGGGACCTCAATCTTTCAATTGTTGGATTAGGCGTGCAATATCCTCCTTATTTACTTGCGCCATCGGATTTGGAAACCCTGACCAAGCGTCATTACCCAGACTCACCAGCGTAAGTTTTTGAACCCTTTCCTCACCACTGGATGCAATGAATCTGTCACCACAACACGATATTCAATTTAAAATAAGTTCATGTTCCCGGGGTCATTCAAGCTCAAATTCCTACATTATAATGTTTGAGTTTCACTCAATCACTATGTCTGATCTCACAAAATTCCATCAGACACTGAATTCGGTGTAAAAAAAATATTGACATACGATCCCTTTCAGGATGAAAAAGATTTGCGCCATCAACCAATTCACGGGAATAGAAACTCGTTCGGCAATCGGGACGGTCGATCATCCTATGGCAAATATGGATCGAGCACCCACAATCGCAGAATTATGCCAAGTTTTCCTCGACGATGGTGTTGCGCTCACTGTAGAAGCTTGTCAAAAAGCACTCCATGAAGCGAACCTCAAACCTTCCGATATAACACATGTTGTGAGTACGACTTGTACGAACAGCGCGAACCCAGGCTATGATCATTACGTATGCAAGAAGTTGGGAATAACACAACAGGTGGAAAAGGTGTTGCTTCACGGTATTGGATGCAGTGGGGGGTTGGCCTCTCTCCGAACTGCGGCAAATTTGGCCCTAGGCAGTAGTTTCAGAGGGAGAAAAGCTAGGGTGTTAGTTATGGCAACAGAAATTAGCAGTTTGCTTGTTAGGAGCGAGCTGGATAGCGTCCATGAATTACAGGAGACGAGAATCGGTGTTGCCTTGTTTAGCGATTGTGCGAGTGCTTGTGTGTTAAGCAATGGCATTGGAGAATCAACATCTGAGCCGGTCTATGAGCTGCTGGGGTGGGATCACAGAATGATTCCTGATACGGAAAAGGATTTGGGGTTCGATGTTGACCCACTTGGTATGCCACTTCTTTTCCCCGCACTTGTCCTAGCCGGGACTAACACTAATTTTGTTATGAAAAGGCTGGAAAGTTGTGCTCTCTCCTCGTGTGCCAAAATTTGCAGCAGCCGCTGTTTCTCCCACCTTTACTGACCTCTTATCTACGCTTCCTTCACTCCCGGAAAATTACCGCAAAGCATCAGAGTTCGACTGGGCACTTCACCCCGGCGGTGCCACAATTCTTAGTGGCGTTGAAAAGGCAATGGGAATAAGTGCTGAACATATGCGGTCCAGTTACGACACATACATGAAACATGGAAACTCCTCAAGCGCGACAATATTTTCCGTTATGGATAGGTTGAGGGAAAAGGACATGGATGCACTCGCACCCGGTGGGAAGGTTAAAGATTTTGTTGTTGGATGTGCATTTGGACCTGGTATTGCGATTGAAATGTGTATGCTGAAGCGGAATCTAAACCACGCGAAGACAGAATATGTGCCTATGGTTTCGGGAGAACTTACACCGCCAATGACAGAGACGGGGAGTGATGGAAGTAGAAGTGAAGTAGAAGACGAGGTATCAAGTGAGAGGGGAGTGGACATGGAAACAGAAGTGGATAGTCTGGAAGAGGCGCTTGATGGTGTTGAACTGGATTGAAAAGTTATAAATAATTACGTACTGGATGGGTTATGAACAAGTATGAGACGAAATCATGGGATACGGGGTATGGTACCAGCAAAGAAATGGTAGGAACTTCTGTTAACGAATGAGGTTGAACAGAACGGCAAAGTAAGGGTACGGAACTTATGATATTGTGTGGCGTGATGGGATCTACATCTTGCTAGCCTATCGCACAATGGAGGAATAAACGGAGCTTGGAGTCCTACAATACTGTAAGCAGCAAATTCCGGTACACAATATTTATAATGATACTCGTGTTGCCCAGAAGTACCAAGAAATATGCCGGAGCTTGAATTATCAAATGGAACAAGAGCAATGAGTTTTATAAATCTAATTTATCGAACTGGATTTGAACAATCAACTTATTACCTTATAAAGCTTTCTTTAAAAAGATTTCATTTACTAAATAGATGCTAAACACTAAAATTCATCATACAAAAAAGGACAAACCCACGGACATATTTCTTGGTACTTCTGGGCAACACAAGTATGGTCCCTGAGAGCATTCATGATGGATTATTTCCGACGGGTTAAAGGTTTCTCATTAAAAGAGTTAAAAGTGGTGAAAGCTTGAAGTCTGAAGTCTGACGTATTAGTATTGAAGTTTTGGTACGCGAATACTATGATATGCTATGCTATGCTATGCTACTCCCATTTGATAAATATATCAGAGTCTAATAAGCTAAACCTACGAATGATTCTTTTCAATACAAGGGCAATAGTACTAGCTAGTATGGTACCATCTCAACGGATGAATAAGGAATCGCTGATTGACCTAAAAGGTTAAAATCTAAATTGATATCGTAGGATCTTTCATTTATGATAATCCCAAGCTATTTATTTCGTAATCCTTTTGTTTTATTTTGATTTTCAATACGTTGTGTGTTGTGTTCTGAATCATATATACTGTATTGAGTTGGAAAGGATTTATATATATCTGCCTCAATCCGCAATTTTTTTCCTTCATCACATGCGTAGAGTGTCATTGACTCGTTATGCTTAAGTTCATCTATGACCATCATTCGAACCATGAAATCTTTTAGAAGCAAGTTTCAAGATATGAAGAGTTCATTGTTCAAATTCTATTGTCCAAATTCATTTTAGGAAATAATGGTTTTATAAATAATAAACTTATAAGTATAACGAGTAGGTGGTGGTGTGGCAGCTCAGATAATTGGCCAAAATGTCAACAACTCGTTTTTAACAAACCAAATTTCTAAAATATATATATATTCATATTTATTGAAGTGATTTGATTAAACTTTTCATTTCATATAACTTCATCATTATTTACCACTTATTTTAGTTTACACACAAATCTCGCACGTTGAGATTGCTGGTTAACGAATTATCATATACACTGCATTCCCTAGCGGGTTATACTATCGCAGCATGTAGACTTCGTGGAGAAACAGTATATTCTATACATTTCCTCCAAGGCATGAAGTATCATCACACTCTCGAAACAACGTTATTTTGCCATCGGATCGGAGCCTTGTTGATATCTGCTTTATTTGGCATCCGTCATTCGCAGTTGTTCAAGATCTTGAAATGTCGTACTTGTACTCGAATCATTTGGCGGTAATCCCATTCCCTTTTCAGAACTTATCTCTTTAATGGCCCAGGCCATTCTACTCCTCCACAAGTCCCCCAATAAATCCAATACATCCTCAAAATCATCTTTAATACCCTCACTTATCCACCAAGTCCGGCGAATCCTGCTGAGGATTTTTACCAACATGAAGAAATAACCCACTATTGTCAGAGTCCTTTGATCGTTTACCTCCAATAAGTTTATGAATCTGGGTCCCATTTCCGAGGGAAATCTCATTATATACTGAATGCCCTCTTTGGTTCCCAGAAGGTTCAACAGCCGCACGCTCGATGCATATATATTGTAATCGGCATCCGTTGTATCAAGGCCATCGAGGAGGAAATTAAAAGTTGGAAGGATCGCATTACCGGAGTCTTCTTTCATCATAAGTGTGTCGTACCTTTCCCTTTGACCAAGAAGAAAGTTCTTTACTGTTCCATTTTGGATTTTCGTAGCAGCCATGTCAGTGAACTCCTTATGGGACTTCATAGGGCCAAACCAATGCATGGGCGCTTTGGTACCGGTCCCTGGAGACGCATACTTATGGCTTCCCGTCGCATACAAAGTAATGAATACACATGCCCCGATCATTAAGTCCCCGGTCTCCTCGGTCACACCTTTCTCATTGACTAGTTTGCGATGGGAGCTAATGGCTTTTCCCATATAGTGATGGCTGTCGCGTGCGAGGGTTCGCATAAATACTTGATCCGATGTACTAGCTACCACTCTTGGTCGCCTGTGAGAGGGGGAAGAAACTTCGTATTGTTTCCGCAGCGAAAAGGCCGCAACACCCATCAATCCATCCATGATGGATCTCTCCTGAAAAGCCAGTCGAATGACCCACGGGGTAAGAAAAGTCGAATATCCTGCGGTTTCGTTGACGTAGTGGTGCAATAAACGACGCTCAAGAGCTTGTATTTTGGGGGAACTGGTGGCTATGCAAGATGGATACAAGAGACATAGCGGGGTCCGGTAGATGGGTATGTCTAGGCGGGCTGGTGCCAGTTGAGTGGGGAGCGCCATCTGAGGTGCATTGTCGGCGGTACTGTGACCAAAGATTGGAATGGCTGAAGTACCGCATGTTGAGTTGCTGGGTTGGGGAAGATGTATGTATTCACAGAAGAGATTACTATTTGAACATTTTCTGCATTCTGGCCTCGTTTCGTCGCACTATTGTCCATTAATTACAGTACATAAGTTGGCATCATACGGATTGGATTGAACAGACCTTGTACCGTCGCATTTTACAGTTCTTACATCCATAACGAGATTTTCTGTGAGGGCGACGTTGTGCCACTACTCTCGATGCAGTGTCTGTGTCATGATTGGTCATATCCATATCTGAGCACCAGTGGTTGTAGTAAATCTATCACCGCCTAGAGATTTAAAACTTTATAACAATCTCAATGTTTGTTCGATTTTCATGAAATTAAATATGATAATTGTTCAATACGAACTTGAATATTGTAATAAACCTACCACCACCTAGAAATTTCAAAATTTATAACAATCTCAATGTTTGTTCGATTTTCATGAAATTAAATAAAATAATTGTTCAATACGAACTTGAATATTGTAATAAAAGAATTTGACTTCGAACAAAGTAATATTCAACAGTTATGTGAAGTTGAAATTTGCTGTGGTGACAGATTTATTGCACCCACTGGTGGAGGACCCTAACATATATATTTTTTTATAGTTTTCGAAGTCGTACACATAAAATAGTGCTAAATCTCGACGACTATGATTCATCCATTGAAAAAGATGTAAATATAGAAAAACGCTTTTTATAAATATAATTCTCCGAATGAAAGTTGAACATCTACTTTCATGAAATTCAATTTTTTTTTAAAAAGATTCAAAGACTTGCTTTATTAGATAAATGAAAATTAAATAAGTTTATCTTAGAAATTTGATTACCAAATAAGGTTAAACAAAAAGAATTCAAGTCTTCATTTCTCCATAAATTATATACCTCATCTTACTTAATATTTTAACATTACTTCTATTAATATCCTATTCTATAACAAAAGAGGGCAGGAAGTTAAGCAAAAGGATACAAAAGCAAAAGGATTACAATACCGTATAAACTCCTTCACGTCGGAGAGCGCTAGCGCTTTAGTCTATGTTTGACACTGCTTAGAGCAAAGGATTGATTGGGTACTTGAGTTCGCTTCACATGAGGATTGATCTTTTAGAAAGAAATCTATGAGCTTTCTCTTCAGCCTTCCTAAACTCTCCAATAAGAACTCGATCTAAAGAGTAATCTACCCAGTTAAAACACACACTAGAGCGCTAGCGCTTTCCGACGTGAAGGAGTTTCTACGGTATCGAAGTTCTCTATTTGACTGTTGGCTGAGTTGGTTTCAACAGATAGATATCTATAACCTGGGGCTAGGTAAGGGGTGGTTAAGATACTAGGTACAATACCACATAGAAGATTGCACCTCTAAGTTTCTAACTACTTAGATTAAACAGCAGGGTTCGCTTGTTTGTTACCGCAAATCCAAGGTACTAATCGTCAGAGTTTGGTTTCCTCCTTTATTATTTCTATACTTTAGTAGGTACAACACCTTAGCTCCCAGCGCTTAGAATAGTTAACCGAGCTATCAGCTCGGTTAGCTCTTTTAAATCGTCCAAATTCGTGCACGGAACAGCGGCATCTTTTAGTTCTATTCCAGAGTTTTTATGGGTATATGTATGTTGAGATGAGATCCTAGTCAAAGTGGGAGAAAGAGAGGATATAAATTACTACCTTGAGGCCTAAAAACAACCATCATTACCATCATTTGATGTGAGGTAACCTTATCATCTTGATATAATCAAAAAGAGTTGATATCTTATATATATATATTGCCTAATTGTTGAGAAGAACTGGAAAAGATATGAAGGAGAATTCATCTAGGGGCCTTTTTTGGATTCAGCTTTCCTATAGAAGGTACTTGTGCCGCCAGCTTGGACGGTCTCCATTTCGGTGCCCAGGGTAGTGAGGGGTGAGGATATTGTTCCTTCTCCAAGGGCCATTCCCTCTGATATCACTTCATTTCTGGGTTATTTAGTTACATAATTCTTCCTCTCCTGGACACTACTCGTACCCGGTAAACTTATAAGTCTGTGCTTTTTTAACTATTTTTTCGTCCAATGTTCGACTCTCACTCGGAAATATCAAATCTCGAAAGTAAGGAAAGCTCAAAATCTTAAACTTTTATTGTTCTAGAGTGGCTTGCTGAATTATTGTATCAGTTTTAGTATTCACCCAACACTCAATAACTGCATGGTTGCTAACAAACAACATAGGTACGTATAAGCATTCGGAGTAAGGTCTGATGGTGGAAAGGAGGCTGCAACGACAGTGTCCAGCTCTCATGCCCTTCCAAGTTGATTTATCCGACAACAATGATAAACAATTGCAGCCCCATAAAACTCTATCACCACGAAGCGCGAGTTATTTATGAAATCAGAATGAAATACTCTAATCACATATATTTTGCCCCATTCATCATAAGATTACATGTACATTTTCTGCAAGTTTAATGAACACCATTTTAGCGAAGCCCAAGCCATCCATAACTCCATATCCAATCATAACTCAATCCTCCACACCATCTTCCTCGCTCTTCCCAACTGGCACCCTTGTAAGAACGTCGAAGGCCCCGGTACCAACTTTGCTCATCCTCCCAATCACAATCCTACTACTTGGATTCGATAGATCATCCCAATCACACTCAGTCACGGCATCTGCCAAGAAACCGACTGTCGTCTCGAAACTCATCTTCATGAAGGGACTGACGCTACCCTTCATTCCATTCCGATTGAATGGACTAAATCCTCCACCGCGAGTCATGAAATCTGCAATCAAATTCAAATGGCGGTGGTTCACGTCGATCGAATGGCCAGAGAAAACGTTATGTAATTCCTGAACGATGGTTGCACGGCAAGCTTCAACACCATAGTCCCGAAGCATTGCTGCAATATCGTTTGTAGATATTGTGTTCGGGTTGATAAAAGCCGCATAGTTCTGCACCGCTTTTAGATTGACACCAGCGGTGTGCACAACTGGAACAACGACCATCTTGCCAGTTACGGGATCCTTGACTTGGTTATCTCCATCGTATGTACAGGCCCCAATCCCTTGAATGTGCTGAATAAGACATGAACGAAGTGCATCTTCAACAATAGAGAGCATGAGAACTTTAGGAACATCAGCGTCGTACTCAAGAGTAACATCGCACCATTCGGCCTTTTCTTCATCAAATCGGAACCGAGTAACATCCTGGCATCTCTTCATAACTTCGGCTTCAAGTTCTTCGGTGGCAGCAGTTACCTTGAGGTTCTTACGGTGATCTGGGGTGTTATCTTCATCTTCATCTCCACTTGCCGGTTCACGCGGACTTCCTCCGAAACCCTCATCTTCAATTTCTTCGGGCTCTTCAGGTTCAGCATTTTGTGCTTGTATCGCATCATCATCCTCATCGTTCGCGGCATAGCTAACAGCCTCTGCACGATTCGCTTTTTGTTTATCGTTGGTAGCATCGTCTTCGCCATCGTCATCATCATCATCCTCTTCAACCGCCCTCTCAGCATCAGGCCTCGCCTCCTCAATTGTCCCAATAGATTTCCCAATTTCAGGAACAGCGGCAGTATTTGCTCCAGATCGCCCCTTCTTCTCGGCCTTCTTCTTTCCCAGCGCTTTTCGTGTAAGCGTTTGGAGTTTTTGTGTAAACCTCCGTTGAAGGGTGAAGAGGACGTCATTGACATCTATAGCATATGTTTCGCAGTATTCTTTAGACGGGAAGAGCTTGATGTGAATATCATAAATTTTGGCTTGAGAGTGGGCAACTCCACGGCCAATCCGCTCATTGACTGTAGCTTCATCCAAAACCTCTGCCAGGGACAAAATACTGATAGATTTGGCGAATTTCTCGCATTCATCTGGTGTAAGCTCCGGGTTGAGGACCAAAGTCATAGAGGGCGTCGAAATGTGGTTACTGGCAGTCATGACGATTTCTCTAAGACGTGGAATACCAAGGGTAACATTCTTAGCAGAGTGACCAGCCAAATGGAAGGTGTTGAGTGTCATCTGTGTAGATGGCTCACCCACAGATTGACCGGCAACAATACCCACAGCTTCGCCAGGATCAACAACTGATTTCAAGTATTTGGCGACGAGAACTGGCTCAAGAGCTTTTCGTGGCCCGACACCGTTTGGATGCTCCTTGTCCTTGATTAATCCGTCCGGGTTGGTTTTCATATAATTCGTGAGAGTGTCGAAGAATTTCTCTGAAGTTGCGTACCCAAATTTCCCCGGGTTGAAATCGGAAAGGACGGGATCCGGTCCATCTGGGTCATTGGCTTTCGCATGCCTCAAAGCCTTCTTCATACGTTTCATAATGGTTTCCTTTTCCTCGAATATTGTGTCGTATCGAGCATCGCCATAGTTCAGCTGTGAGAGTTCTGACATGAGATTCTGCAGAAGGAATTTGAAATCGGTCAAATGCTTTTGCTTTGTTACATCGAGCCCGTCTTCACCGTAGATGAATTGGACCATAGATCCATCAGAGTCTCTGACAGAAGTATCATACTCGACTTTTAATCCCTCCATCCCCTTGATTAAGCATCTTTGCAGATATCCGGATCTGGAGGTTTTGACAGCAGTATCAATCAAACCTTCTCTTCCAGCCATTGCGTGGAAGTAGTATTCCTGAGGGCGGATACCAGTCAAGAAACGATTCACAATGAAACCACCCGCTCTGATATGTGTCTCGAAAGGCTTGAAGCATGGAAGCGATTTTCCGCTAACCATCAAGGGTACTCTGCGCCCTTCCAAAACTTGTTGGCCAAGATTGCAAGAAATGAGATTCGCGTTTACAGCACTACCCTTGGCTCCTGAAACAGTCATATTTTGCATTTGATTGTTTGGGAACTGCTTGACCAGGCCTTGTGGAAGACACACTTGGGTAACAATTCTATAACAAAAGAGGGCAGG
>JWJB01010699.1:0-16815 GCA_000812895.1 Rutstroemia sydowiana
AAGTTCTGGTCGCGTTCCTCAATGTCGCTTGTCTTCCGGCGGCTATCGGAGTCATCGTCGTTGGCTACAACTGGATCGTTCTTGTGATGTTTGTACCACTGGTGTGGAGCAGACGTGTGAGAGCCTTGATAATGCTGATTGTTATGGTGATTCGCATGTCCGTTTTGCTGGTTCTGGTTCTGGTATTGATACCCATGTTGCATATTCCCATTCGCACTCACAGACCTGATACCACCACCTCGTCCACCCCTAAACATAGCAGAAACTACACCAAGACCTCCGTTGGTCATGTTGGAAGAATCGATTGCAACCAGGATGGAGAGGTGCTCCAGGTTCTTGAAGGCACCATAGCCAGCTGGTGGTATGTTGCCGGGCCACCAAAATGGGTGAGCCTGTATACGCGTTATGAATATCCCCCTTTGTTTTGGTCAGCACTATCCTTCCTCGAGACACGGTGAAATGGCCTGGGACATGGTCTGATGATGAACATCTTAGATGGTGTGCAACATACCCGTTCAAATTTTTCAACCAGAGAGATGTTTCGAATACAACTCTCTGTAATTCTCAAAGAAGTGGAATAGTGTAAAGACACATGTTGACTCTCCGTACAAGAGAGCAGGAGCAATATCCTCACCAGCTTCTTTCTCTAGTGACGAGTGGCTGTTCAGAAATATCAGTATGGTGAATGAAGTGAGGATGGAGGGAATATGGTACTCACATCCGGGTAGGATTACTCGGCATGGCCGTATTAGTGCGACTTTCCTTTTCTCCCCAAAATGGGAAACTCTATACGCATTATGAATATCCACGCAAAGTTCCGGGGGAAAGGTACAATTGCTTTCGTCGTGTGAGCCATCATTGCTGACGTCCAACTCTCTGAACTCGATAATTCGCATGTGTTGGTAAGACTTCATGACCCAGATCTTATCTTCTTTCTTTTTCTTCCAAATGGGAGACTTTATACGCATTATGAATATCTACGTAAACTCTCGGGGAAAACGTATAATTGTCTGCGTTGTGTGAGCCGTCATTGTTGACGTCCAGCTCTCTGAACTCAATAATTCTCATGTGCCGGTAGGACTTGGTGACCCAGATCACATCTTGAGCTCCGTGCTGATTATTTCGGCAGTAATCGAAAGAACTCTTGGCTTCGCTGTTTTTTGAAGCGAGGAGACAGCCGTAGCAGTACAAGGTGGAAGTGGCGGAGCGCGAGATTTTGGTATGCGGGAGATGGTGGGAACGAGGGCAAGACTGTTGGGCGAAAGTTCTTCGGTGATTTCCTGAACACCGCTCGGGTAGCAGGAAAGAAAGAAAACGAAGATGTAGTATCATCGCAGAGAGAATGCTGAAATGGAACACTGGTTCTCCATCCCGGTAGACAGGGCAAAAATCAAATGTTCCTTGACAATGCTGCTGCCCGAAAAGTTATTCTCGAGATGAGAAACCAAATTTCGAACTGCCATTCCAGGACACTCGCGGCAGAGATTATGTTGGGAATAAGAGAAGTCTCGGAGCCAAACCAGAACGCAGGTACGAATGATCCTGAACGCTACCTCAAGGTACTTTACATGAAGCCAAGGAAATATTTCAGTGAGGTGTATACGAGTTTCTGGATAGTGCCACAGGAAAACGTTAGCGACGGGGAACTTTGTACGACTTTGACATTGAAAAACGTGGGGAACCCCGAGGATTGGTGATGTTTTGCTGGAACTTACTTGAGGCCGTATGTTTTCCTGAGACTCGAACAAGCTCGCAATTTCTCCTGCTTTCCCGATTCGCAGCAGAACGAACCACCTCTCTCGATCTATCCAAATCGACGTGTCTGCGAGATATATAGGACGATTTCAACTGCAATACAAATCAGTATCAAACTCCGCAAGACCATGAACCAACTTACACTCTTTCGCATACAGCAATTTCAATTCCCCGAACCGAAACCCTCCAAGGTAAAGCAAATATGACAGTAATGATCACCATCGAAGGGAGGATGCACGCCGAAGCGGCTACAGGAAACGACATTTTATTACTATCTAAACCAACAAATTATACAAAGATGAAATCAAACAAATACTAAACCCCAAGTTTCGCAGCACCAAATCAAGTCCACATTCGCGAGTTCGCCGAGCAGCTCATATAGCTTCCAGATCCGGCCCCGCTGGATGAACCGTTTCCGCTACCACCCATGTACATCCCCGGAAGGTTGACCAGTGTCTCCGGCATCGTCATCATCGGAATAGCTGCCATTCATATTGCTAAGGACTCTGGTTGAGTCTTTATTATCTGAAAAATTGCTCTTTATATTGCTAAGGACTCTGGTTGCATCTTTCTTCTTTAAACCATATTTAACAAACTCGCGCCCAATTTCATTTTGCTCGTCGCGCTGAGGATTTATCTTTTTATTGTTCAAATTTGTATGCCGGGATAGTACCGCAGGGCACGAGGAAATGCGATTTCGGAGTGGGAGCGTTGATGGGTGGTACACTCGTTGCTTTCATGAGGATTCATGTTTGCAACCGAGCCGGCGCTGGACACCGTATCTCTGTGGTGTGGGCCTGATTAGTGGCAGAGCCAAAGCTCGAAGATGATTGGTTTTCTCCGTTACGCATCGATGAGGAGCTTTGCAAGCGTGGATTCGAGAGGCTGAAAATCTCGCCGGTTGTGTAACCTTTGCCACACAAGGCGAGAAGCCAATTTGGAACAACAGTTGCTGTCGGCCACCAATGTCGTTAGATGATGGGAGGCTCATATGAGAAAACTTAGGACGGAGAATACGTGTCTCAGGGATGGATTGTTCTGGTACATGTTAGTCAGTATAGAATGCAAGAGGGGAAGGAGAAGACCTACTGGTATTGTTTTTTTATGTAATTAAGGACTCTGGTTGCATCTTTCTTCTTCAAACCATGTTCAATACTCTCTCGTCTGAAGTTGAGTTTTTCACGAGCGTAGCACCAGAAGACTGGGTCGGCGAGTGCCAAGGACCGAAGTCCTGCTTCTTGAGTATTGTAAGACGTTGGCTGGCTAGACCATGAAGAAAAGTGCGTGGGGGTCGAGGTGGGGGTGGAGTGAGTAAGTGATTGGATGAGTGAATAAAGAACAAAGAGAAAGCTGAGAAGAGGGTATTTGCTCCGGAAAACCAATCTTTCCACCGAATGGAACTTTCTGCGTGGTGACGAACTTGAATGGTTCCCAGACCTTCCTATGCTTCCTGAAATCGGACACCGTTATCGCCACCAATAGAGGATGCTGTATTGGGACCAGGCACCCAGGTATCCAGCTTAACAGTGAATTGTATTCGAAGGAACAAAGTCCCGTACACCCCAAACTGAGTGCGATTTCGCGAGTCTCCCGATTGACCTGGAGAAGTACTGGGCAGTATCTCGTCGGTACTGGCTCTCGTTCCGTGCCATTTGGAATAGTCAATTGAGGAGTAGGAGGCGGGTTACTCCGATCCAAAGGCTTTGGCCTCCTTTTCGACGTCAAAATATCCGTCTAAACTTGTCCATCAGCAGATGGATTGCCGGCAGAACCAGCCACAGTCCCTTGAAAAGGGAATTCTGTGGGAATTGCTGGTGTTGATAGCTTTGTAAGTTGTTTTCGTCAAGGCACGAACGTAGGTTCGTCTGGGATCTTCGAATTGTTCATAGCTACAGACGCCGTGAGTTGATGTAGCGATTGGTGGAATAGTTGCTAGGATCTGGATATTGAGTCGATGGGTTATGGTTGTATCCAGATCCGCAAACCGATGGCGAGTTTGACTGTGCTGGAGTGCTTGGTAGCGACTCCACGCAGGGATCGGTGGAATAGTTGCTGGTGTTGGCAGCTTTGTAAGTTGTTTTCGTCAAGGCACGGAAATAGGATCTGGATATTGAGTCGATGGGTTATGGTTGTACCCAGAGCCGTGCCATACAAAACCCTGACAAAGCCGGGCGATCAAGAACCCTGCATTCGTTTTTTTGGTTAGTTATCTTGATTCTGATGATGCTTTGGAGAATGCGGGAGGATACTTACCTTCGAGATAGCCAGTGTATATCCAACGAAAAGAAAAGAAAAAGAAAAAGAAAATAAGATCGCAGATAACAAAAAGAAGGGACGCACGCCAAAAGGCGGCTGCAGGAAATTTGCTTCGTCATTTCTATCTGCCTATCCACAAAACCGACATCAACTATACATACAGAAATCCCTCAATCTTTCCTTTATTCCCACTTGTTTCTGGTCAGTAGCAGCCCTCAGTTCCCCCTCTAATCGCGAAGCCTTATCTTCCTTCATCTTCTTCTGATGTCTCAGTCAAGAGCATCAAGAAGTCCCCGCCCCATCAAGCGTCTGGTTCCAACCAAACTTGTGAACAGCATTTCTAGGCACAATCTCTCAATACTTCTTCCTACTGCCGAGGTCTCGAACGAAGTATCTAGCAGTAGTCTCATCTTCGCACAAAGGCTCCGTGATGTTTCTGCAAAAGTATTCGATTTGATCCGCATAAACGTTTGGTGTTGACATCTCAACCGTAGCTGGCAAGTTGAAGATAATAGGAACTTCCTCAGATGGACCCCAAGCCTCTTTGACTGCATTGTAAATCTGGATGAAATACTTTGTTTTCTGGAACTTGAAGACTAGCTTCAGTGAGCAAGTGCAATGAAACTCTGGCTTTCATATGCTCTCGTTCTAATTCTCTCTTCACAAGCCAGGTAGATGCAAGCATGCATTGTTCAAGTGGAATTGCCATAATAGAGCTACAAATTTGTTAACATCAATAAGTCCAGATCGAGAACCTCCACGCACCAAATGACTGTCTCTGGAGGAGACGGGGGAGCACTGCTCTCTTCTATGGCTGAATGGATTTGCCGTTGAACTCTGCAAGAGTCAAAAGACGATTGACCTCTTCACACTGCTCTGAGCTTGGCCTAACACAGCGCTCTGACTTGAGCTCAACAACATCAATGTCAGTGGCTCAAGACGATAAGCCATACGTACCTCCGTGCTGTTAGTTCAGATCTTTGTAATAAAAAAGTTAAAAGGGTAAGCGATGAAAGAAACAAAAAAACTTACCCAGTATGATATGAGGTGGTGCGATCGCACCCCACCTGCTTGTTGGGACTTGTCGCTTGGTTGAATTGACCTAAGCTGAGTGGCTATGTTGGCCAATCTAGTAGATCGGTCGGGAACGATTTGCTGTAATTTTGTTTTGTTTCTCTTCCGCTCTGTTCTATGGTATCGATATCAGGTCGGAAGTAAATGGGTGGCTGCTCCTTGAATGGCTGCAATACGGCTAAATTGCGCAATCCAATGCTGCGGCTTTCTTTATTTACCTGCAGAATTGTAGGCGGCGCTGTGAAACGCTGTGCAAATCTAGAAGGATGTGAATCGACATCTGTCAGTCAAAATCAAGATCTTCAAGAGTAGATTGATTGATTGATTGATTGATTAATTGCTTGATAGATTGATTGAAGACGAAAAAAATGCGTATTGAAAAAGAAGCTTACCTGTTAGCTTGCGCGAATGGCAAAGTCTTTTCTCCCTTTTTCGCATCGAAGTCATCGATGCTGGGGGTGTTGAATAATCTAGTAGATTGGCTGCGGATTTTACGCTTTTGTTATCGTTAGTTAATGGCAGAAGCAACCTTAATATTCGCAAATGAGGAGATGGAGAGGTCGAGTGAAGGAGGAGATGCGTTGGGAGTGGGTAAGGGGATGTTTATTGATTTGAGTTGGTTTGAGGGGATGTGATGAGATGGGAAGAGAAAAGGAGAGGAGGGGAGAGAGCAGATGAGAAAAGAGGATAAATTTGATGGATGTATTAAAGAAGAGATTGAGTTGAATTGATAGAAATGTAAGTCCCAAGCTCAAAGATCAAGCTCAAGATCCAACACACTACCTATTTTTTTTCGCTCTCTCCTCTTCTCACCAACACAAAAAAGGAATCAAGAATATAAAACAGAGAACAGATGCTCACCTCTCCATAACCTAATCAAGTGTTTCTACAGCGCAGCTGCTGTTTTTGATGATGTTTTTGTTGTTTTTATTATTATTGTTGCTGCTGTTGTTGTTATTGAAGAAAGAAATGCAAAGAAGAAGAAGAAGAAAAAGAAGTAGACTCCAATTCCCCAGAGAAATCAAAAATCAGTGGAGCCACAAATCTGAGAATTCAAAAAAAAAACAAGGAAAAGAAGAAAAGAAAAGAATTTTCACAAATCTCAAAGGGAGCTAAATAAATCCGACCTATAGGAAAATAGAAGATAATCAAAGGTTGCGAGGATCTAAAGACTAGATCCTCGAGGGGGGTCGACCGAGACGGGGGTCCTGTGTTGTGATTAGTCTGTGGGAAGGCAAAGAGGGCAAAGAGCTAAAAAGGGAAGTTTTGGGGATTGATATTCACCGGGGATTAACAAATTGATGAAGATAGGTAGAAGTGGTAAATTTATAGAGATATATCAAGCAAGGTCTTGTCTTGTGATTAGTTGATGAGGAGGCGAAGAGCTGGAAATGTAAATATTTTGGTCTGGTTTTCATATTCACCCGGGATTAACAAAATTCAAACTTGGAAGTAAAAGAGAGGTGGGTAAGATGTTTGGCTTGATTCACTGGGATTAACAAATTGATGTGGGTGGTTGGAGATTCACCGAGTATTAACAAAATTGCAAGAGAGAGGTAGGTAAGAGACTTGATTCATGGGGCATTAACAAATTGATATGGGTGACTGAGAGTTTTGATATTTTGGAGGTTCTTCAAGGATTGATGTAGATATTGATGAGGTATTGATATATTTGGAAGAGATGGGATGAGGAAGTTATTGAAAGAAGGTAGTGAGTGGGTTTATCATCAGATTACCATCTTATGAAGAAAATGACAACGATTACTCATTTCCCCATCTTCTTCTTTCATATTTTCATTCGGTATATCATATCTCAAACTATCCAAATCAAATATCCAACTTTCTTTCTTTCTTATTTCATCTATTATATTTAATTATGTCAAGTTTCCTGCTTCCTCTCCAAAGGATCTTTCAAAGGACAACCCAAGCCTGGCCTAGTCCCCAGAGCTGCAGATGGTGCAGATGGTGTAAATTCACAACTTTTCTTTCTTTTAACTCTACTCACTTTAATTATTGGCTTTCATTTTGAGGTTTGAATAGCCAGATAGCCAGACAGCCAGACAGCCAGACAACCAGACCAGCAAACCAAATATAGAACAAAGAGATACAAACCAACGTAACATCCATTCAATATCCATCCATCCATCCATTCAAATCCCCTACCTCAAATCCCCTACCTCACAACCCCTCATCTCACATGGTATCTCATCAAAATCCAGCACCTCAAAAAGAACAAAACAAAACCAACTCAATAAAATACCCACCCCATCCTATCACTCCTCTCATCCACAACAACCTACGTACCTACCAAATTATATCCAGTACCCAATACAGTATTCCAACTTCTCCAAATTCATATCATATTATACCATGAGTGTGTGTATCCCCACCCAAGAAATACCTAAGTAATCAACCCTATACTTCAGATCAAGATCAAGATCTGGCTCTGAGATTCAAGATCCGAGTCGCTTAAGTTTGTTTCCCCTTTTTACTTTTCTACTTTTTTACTTCAATTTTTATTTGGGTTCGAATTTGAGGTCTGGGTTTGGGTCTGGATTCATTAATACTTTACCTTCTTTCTCAATAAAGATGAAAATGAAAAATAAAATAAATTGAAGCTGGATGAAGTAAAACACCCACATTATACTCACATCTAATTTTACACTTACTCTATCATTTTTTTGATTTCACTTCCTACCTCCACTCACTATATAATATATAACATATAATAACATTACCTATAAACTTATAAAAATCCCGAAAGACAACTCCCCCATATCTTTTCTCCAAACTAAACCTTTTCTATACTTTACTTTCCTATTACAATATACTAAACAAAAAATTTTGCTCTATATAATTTATAACTTTATACTTTATCTTTACTATTACTTTACTTTACTTTTCACTTTACTTACCCTCTCTCTTTATCTCTCCCTCTATATTTCACTTAAAACATATAATTTATAATAAACTCAACTATTCTAACTGGGAAAAATAACTCCCCCAGCCCCCGTATTACTGCTATTATTAAAAAGCTCCCAATTTGCTATTGCTATCACTCAAAAACTCCAATTTTACCACTTTAAAAACACTACTTACCACTTTAAACTGTTGATTTTACACTATTATATTAAAATAACTCTCTATACTTCTTAATAACTCTCTAAGCACTTAATAATTCCCCAAACACTTAATAATTCACTGAATGTAATTTCTTATTAATTCATATTAATTTACTTTTTAAAAAAATTCTAAACTCCCTTTCGTACATCCTGACCTTGTTCATCAATTAAAATATTCCCTGTAAGAACCGCTTGTTCGTTATGATAGGTTATATTTTCAGTGAGAGAGATAAGGTAGTGGGAGGTGGGTAGATGATGTATTTGTACATTACGGGTACGGGTTAGATACCCCCGTACCGATAGCCGGTGGATGTCGGGAAATCTAATGTTTTTTACCGAATATCTTTACCGTTGTCTAGGCCAGCGAAGATAACCCTGCCGATTTACTAATTATACTGTGGAACTACATATTAATTGATTGTAAGTTTGTTCGACTTTTTATGATACATGGCACAGTTTATCATTATAGCTCATACTACGAATATTTGATATAAAATTAATGATTATTTGTTAAGGAAAATGAAGAACGGAAAGGCTACGAGAAATAAAAGATACGAATTCACTTACAAGCATGAACCTACCCCTATTCCGTACGTAAGTAAAAAAACCACAACCCTATGCTGCGTTTTCAGTAGCCATACTTACCTATCTAACCTAATATCTAGGCAACTGAGCAAGTCTACTATCCCTCCAAGCCAGTATCCTCTCAATACTCTGCAAACGTCTAAACCTACCATCCGAACCCAACTCTTGAATCATCTTACCATAATAATAAGCTTGAACCGGACACCCCAACCACATTAAGAAACGAGTTGTACTTAACTGACCAACAGGCACCTCACAAACACTCCTCAACTCATCCTCAAAAGCCCTCTGCGCTTCATAAGTATCCCCAACAAACATCGCCTTTTCAACAAATTTGATACATACATATAACCAATTTGAGATGGCTACTGGATCAAGTGTTCCCTCATGGTGACGAAATTCTATAGTTCGTTTTTCACTCCTTAATATTGCGTTGGAGCCCCCATTCCATGGTGGTGAATGATTACTGAGGTTAAACCCGATTCGACTTATATTCCCCAAGATATACCTACTAATATCATCGAAATTCTGCATAGCAAGAATCCGATTAAGGAATGCGATACGCGGGGCATTTTGATCTCGTAGTTCTCGTCCCATATTCGTCGAAGTCATTGGCGGACAATACATTGTATTTGTTATACGATGTTCTGGGAGCATGTATAACCATTGACGTTCATATGCTACTGCCATGGCTAACATATTTCGTACTTTGATGAATTGGAATCCGTTATGTGCATTGCCTACGTGGATGTGTAGACCAGCTGCTTCTGTAACTTTAACTCGGTAATGTTTTCTCAAAATGGTAATTACCTGTCCAATAGTAGAAGCTGTAGAATCATCATAATAGTAAGCTGGGGATTTAATCTCCAAGGACTCGGTATCATAATCTGTTTCACGGTATGGATGAATATCACCTGAAATGATCCAGCTTTTTTTTAATTCTTTGTTGGGAGGTTCGTTACGATAGTCGAATTCGGCCCAAGCGGGAATGCCGGCGGCTCGTAGTCGTTTGGCCATGTCGATTTTTATTTTTCCTGGATCGTCTATCTCTATCAGTGATCGGTTGATGGGTCGGGGATCGTAGGGATGTGGATCGGTTGGGACGCCTTCTGGGTGGCAATATGCGAGGAAGAATTCTAGCTCGATGCCGAATGTGAGACGATGCTCAGGAGCGTTTTCCGTCATGGTTACTTACCTGTTTGGTGTAGAGGATTGCTTTGATTGTGTATCGTGTATAATGCAATGTTAAGTTCCAAGATCGAAAGGTTTTCAATTTTAACCCCGCTAGGAATCGGGCGAGGTACCAGATATATATATTCGATAATAGCATTGTTCGTTCCATCAAACAAAGCGTTCTTTCATCGTTGCGGACAAAGACCTTTGACATTTTGGTCCTTTTCTTTGTTTCTTGCTTTGTCCTCTCTCCTGTTATTAGGTTTCAAGTCAATTTCTTAGAAAAGTAGTAGATCGGAACAATGCTTTCCAATAGTACGAGAAGATTTGGCGAGTTGATTTTTTTGAATGGAAGTTTACAGTTCTGGACACCCAAAACCACAACAAATTTATTTTTCTCTAGTGAATACTTGGGGCAATGCGGGATTTGTGGCGCTTGATGAGGGGAGCTCAAATCTGCAATAAAATCTTAAATCCGATAACTAGTTCTTTTTTAATTGATTTTGTAAGATTTTTTTGTGTGTCAAAAGTTTTGAAGCCCCGACCTGGCCGGCCTGGCTGGTTCAGCCGACCAGGCTATACAGTCGGGACGATGTATATACCCGGCCCGCATACCCGATGATGCCGGGCCGGTAATCGGGTATGCGGGCTGGGTATCGGCATATAAAAAAGTTAAATCCCGACCATACAAATGTGTCAAAAATTTTGACCGAATTTTTAAAATATTTCTAGAAAATCGAAAAACCATTATTATTGAAAACCTTTTACAGCTTTTTAATCCTTCTATAAAGCGCATTAATTTGCACTCTTCACATTTCTAATGTGTGTTGTTCTCAAATTTGTTGTGGTTTTGGGTGTCCAGAACTGTAGATGTGCCTTACTTTACTGATTACTATTTAGGTTAAACTCGAAGTAAATGCACAACGATATGAGGGTACAGTGAGAAAATATTCATATTCTTAATCAATAACAAAAAAAGCAAAAAAACAAAAACTTCAAAACAAAAACGCCGACTAACTTTTGAGTATTTCTTTTGTATATACAGTTGTATCAATATACGCTCCAGTAGTAGGGCGATATCCGACTTAACGAGAATGATGATGAGAATGGTGACCATGATGTGTGCTTGCCTGGGAACTGGAAATGGATTGTGTGCTTGCACGAGGATCACGAGGGGGGTGAGAGACTGAGAGAGATTGACGTGAAGGCGCAGGTGGTAAGCGGGCTGGTGTGAAACCGGATAGATTACGTGCACCACGTTCATGGCGTTGGAGACCAGTGGTGGTTGCAGCTCTTTGTGTTAGTTGTTGGGGACGTTCGCGGTTGCGTGCAAGTGGTTTTCGAGCTGCAAATGTTTGTCCTGATCCTGGTCCTGGTGCTCCTCTTCCTCCTCCTCTTCCTTGGGAATTGCTACCGCCTCCATATGCACCACCTCCATTTCCACCAGGCATAAATGCCCCGCCTGGTACATATGCTCCTCCGTATCCAGGGGGTGGATATGCGCCACCTTGTTGTTGTCCATACGCACCACCTTGTTGTTGTCCATACGCACCACCTTGTTGTTGTCCATACGCACCACCTCCCCTTCCGCCCATATTTACACCTTGAACTGCACTCCAGGGAACATCTGCTGACCTCCTTGTATGTGTCGATTAGACATTCTTGGTGTGGGAGGAAGGTAGGCCTCCACATTTGGAGGTACTTGAGGCCCATAACTCGAATTTGGTTCCCAGCTCTCACCACATGCAATCGATTGTAGATGATCGAGATTATTTGCAGGAGGTGTCTCTGGCAACTTATTGTAATCAATGGGAAGATCCTGAACACCTGCCACCCAGTTTTGAATTCTAGTTCGTTTTGCAATTGCCGCACGGTCATTAATATTAGCCTGAATATTTTCATTTGCTAACGCATTAAAATGTGCTGCTCCCAGTTCGCGTCCCTGTACCCTTGCCTGGAGCCGCTTGGCGATTGCCAGATTGCGGAATTCTATTACAAATTCCCTGAAAGGTTTGCCGGGATCGAAGTTTGCATCTAAAAAGTTCAAGAAGAATTGCCGAGCGACAAAGAAGATCTCTTCGTGGAAAATACAATCCGGTAGCGATGGACGAAAGTATCCTTGCGTTCTTTGTGAACGTCTCCAATCTTGAATTCGGGTTGCGTATTGTCGACCTGCAGTATCGGGAATATTTGGATTCGAGGAATGTGTGTGCCAAAGGGAGCCAAAGGGATAAACATTTTTGGTAAAGTAATTCGTCACAACGGAAATCTTCTACTGTTGGTAGTGTTCTTGCTTGTTGAGCTGTGATTGTATATTGGACATGCATCCTTATAGAAGTTATCGCAGCATAAAATTGCTTAGCTGATGCATATTGACACAAGCTTGGATCAAAATGATAAAGATGATTATCGTAAAGATCCTTAGAGAGCTTCTTCGCGCCTCTGTTAAAGGCTTTCTCCTCGGCTGTGAATACCATTATGCTCGGAAAGGGATACGGTAGAAGTGTCGTATCTAGCCCTTAGATTTGAAGGTTTCTCCGATGAATCAAGTATTAGGACGAGAGTAATGAAAGCTGAGAACACTTATGTGGAGACAGAAATCCGAGCTTGACTGGTGTTTGGTGGATTGACAGAATGGGATGAACAAAATAAATGAACAAGATGTACGGATAGGATGGGACAGAATGGAAAGATGAGAGGTGTCGACAAAATTCGCTGTAACTGAATTGAATCGATTTGAGTGACTTCCAACACGATGATATTTATTGCCTGGTTGGATGCAAAACTAAATCGACAGGCTGCGATAGATAATTGGGACAGAAGAGAAGTATGAGATGGGATGGATGATTTTCACTGATACTGATTGGATTGGATCGAGTTGCTTTGATTTGAGTTGAGTTGGATTGAGTGTGTATGTGAAATGATATTTGGTACTTTGAATAAGTGAATGAATGATTTCTTATAAATCAATACTATGATCCCATGCTAGATTGTTCAGCAGAGTTTTCAATAAGCAAGCACCCCGGCAGTCCTCGCTGACATGAGGGGCCCCAACCGCTGAGTATGCTCTGACATGAGATGAAAATTCTTTATATATTACTAGTAGTATGACTGCATGTTTATATTCCTCTGTAGGGTTTCAATAAGCAAGTACCCCAGCCGCCCTTGCTGATATGAGGGGCCCCGACAAGCTACCCCGCTTACAGTATTCGCTGACATGAGCGATCAAATAAGCAGATCGCTGATATTACTTCAAGCTGCTGACATCAGCCCCAAATTCCTGTAAGTAAGCTGATAATGGATTGTAAGAAATAATATCATTAAGTTGGGGAAGGTTTGATTCTCGCTAATAAGATTGTGTGATGACCGTCACCCCTATGGTGATATCAACTACTTGTATAACAGTTACAGTAGATGGGCAACAACACGAGGGAGAAGTGAGAACATATCCACATTCATATTCACAATTCATGATCAAGTAAAAAGAGCAAATAACAATGAATTCTGAAAAACAAGAACGCCAACTAAACTTTTAAGCACTTTTCTATATACATCATAATCATCATCATAATCATCATCATCAACATGCTTTTTTTGTTTTCATTTACCAAAATTCCAAAAGCAAATCCCAAAAGCAAATCCCAAAACGAAAAGACAAAACCAAAACCAATTAACTCTGCACCCCCCGTCCCCTAGGAGATATGTACATCAATGTCGATGTCTGCCCGAGTTGCTAGATGAGCTAACTGAGCTACTTGAGCTACCTGTAGTGCGAGGCGCACTTCGAGGAGCACTGGCTGCACTGTTTCGAAGGTGGGCTTGGACGTTGCTC
Source organism: Rutstroemia sydowiana (assembly GCA_000812895.1). Classification (NCBI taxonomy): domain Eukaryota; kingdom Fungi; phylum Ascomycota; class Leotiomycetes; order Helotiales; family Rutstroemiaceae; genus Rutstroemia; species Rutstroemia sydowiana. The sequence continues at coordinate 13,798 of JWJB01010699.1, forward strand.
GAAGTCAAAGAGGAAGATCTGGGTGCGGGTTGAAGGTTGGCTTGAGTGCTGCGTGTAGCCAAGGAGAGAGGTCCGGGCGCACGCTGGAGGTTGGCTTGAGCGTTTCGCGGAGCCAAGGAGGGAAGTCTGGGGGCACGCTGAAGCTGGGCTGGAGTTTGAACCTGGCGGTGATGGCGCACGTGGCTACGTGCACTGGCAGGTTTGTGGTCGCGTCTGAACGTAGATTGTTGTGGTCCACGTTGGCGGTTACGCGTAAAAAGCTGCTGGTTCGAACGTGCTTGTTGTTGTGATGGTCCTCCTCCTCCTCGTGAAGGGCCCGCACCTCCACTTCCACCGGGTAACACCGAATTTGGTAGATATGGCGTTGATTGCGTTGATCGTGTACCAGACTCACCAGGTGCAACTGAGGCTAGTCTTTCATAATCGCCCGCTAACGAACGGTTCGGCGAACCCGGTCTCCAAACAAAGTCATTTCCATTGCCCCAAGTTTCATTAGCAGTTCCCGCCAACCACCGTGCTCTATGGTTTTCGAAATTCCGTTCTTCTCTCTGGGCCTGTAGTAGCAGCCCCTCAACTCGTAGCTTTTCAGCAATCCATTGTGGTGTTACTCCATTTGTCGGGTATGCCAGTGGGTATTGTGCTGCAAGTTGTTTTCCTTGTTTGTATAGAGATTTTGCGCCTACACCCGCATCGTTAAGCCATTCTGCCTTCTTCTTCACATCCTCTGGGTTCAACGATCCGATTCTGCTATTCGACATTATGAGTGGATATAGATCTGAAAGGAGCATCCATACGTGATAATCAAATATCTCTTCATCTGCCAATAATGTCTTATCATCATCCTTATGAGCCTGGCATGCCATTTGTTTGACTTCCTCTGCCCTAGCCATACCTAAATTGTAGCTTTCCGGTGTGTTTCTGAAGTGAAGTTCGAAAATGCCCCGAAAAATTGTTTCCTCGGTTTCAGCTCGTTGCAGTGCTTTATTTATCTGTTCGCGGATTTGATTTGTTTTTGGCCATGGAACATTCGAAACTTTTGCGTCATTGAAGGCTTTAATTCTCAAATTCACCAGGCGCACGTCAAAGACTTCACGCCGCGTGAATCCTATCGGAACACAACCCGGACCGTAAAGTTTCGCTATCAACTGCTTATATGGTCCAGCATACTCGGTCTTCCAAAGCTTGCTAAACTCCTTCTCCTGAGATTCTATTGTTGGTGGCATTGTGTTCGAAAAGGATACAACAAAAGCCCTGTATCTAGTCCTCAAGATCCAATGATTCTATAACAATGAAGTATCAAACGAAGTATCAAACGAAGACCACAAAGGTTGAGAAGTTGTGTATGAGGAATAGAAACCGAGTTCGTATATGAAGAAGAGAGATCGGGTTTGATTGATGATTGACTTGTTGGCTTGATGAATGATTGGCGTTTTATGACAGAATGTATGGATTCCTGGATGCAGGATGGAAAGAGAGGTTCGGATGTATTGGATGGTTTGAACGATACTAGCTTGGACTTGGGTTGGTTTGTACTTGGACTTGAATCGATAGATTGACTAATTGAAAGATCGGTTGCGTGGGTTGGATGTGGGATGGGTTGAAGAATTGTTTGATTGGGATGGGTGAAGTGGATGGATGTAGCAGATGGATGTAGTAGATGAGACGAAATGAGACAAGATGGGAAAAGGGCAAGAGATGAACAAGCGAGATGAGAAGAGTAGACGAGAAGACTAGAAGGCGAGAAGAGATGAGATGACGAGACGAGATCAGAAGGCGAGATGAGATAGGATGAGTAAGAAAACGAGGAAAGACGAGAAGAGACAAGGAGACGAGAAGAGATGATATGAGAAGACGAGAAGAGATGAGAAAGGTGAGAAGATGACAAGAGCTGAGAAGATGGTTGGGTTTGATTGATTTTGACCGATATCAAAGAGATGGACAACCTAGACTAGGTATCTTGGAGAAACTGATTGAACCAAGTCCCGCGTAATTGATTGATTGATCGATCAACTGGTAAACCGAGTAGGGAGAGGAGAAACAAGAGAGGAGAGGAGAGAAATGAGATGTGGAAGAGAAGTGAAATTTAGGAGATGTATGGGATGTATGGACTGGGACGTAGGAAATAATGTAGGAAACGTATTGGAGAAACTGATGTTGAGATGATTGGACCGGGCCCAATTGTAATATGAGATGTTATAGAAGAGAGAAAGATATGTGGGAGGATACTGATTTGCTTTTTAAGGGTATGAACGATCCTTTTATACCAGTAACACGATCAAATATTCGATTTGTCAGATGTAGGGATGTTAAATGACCGTCATATCAAGTCGTAGGTCATATCATGTCAGATCATCTCACAATTGCTTATCTTCCGGTCATATAAAAAGGTTTTAAAAGTATACTATTTTAATATTAAATTATCAAACTAAAATACATTAAAAAATTAAAAGAAATTTATATTTAAATTTACTTTAAATTTATAACCTCAAAATTACTTGATTCAGTAACTCAATATATATATATATATATTTGCCTGACTGTCAAACACTTTAAATATCATATCATTCTGATCACTAACCGTCATCACGTGCTGACCATCAGATCAATTTTGCAACCATAGTCAGATATAAATTCATCATAGCTTCTAGAATCCTACTAGAAAATGTGAGTCATTCAGGGTCCTCAATCAGGCTGATTGAATCCTTCCTTATCATGTTCTAAAGTTTCTAGAATTTCGAATTTTCTTCTGTAGGATTGAAACCTGCTATTTTTGGCGAAACCTGCTCCTGATTAGCATTGTAGCCGCGCGCTCTTCCAACCAACATCGGCTACACCAAAATATTTTATTACATCGGAACTGTAAAAATATTCTATTAATAGTTGATAAAGTATAGTGGAACGAGTCTCAAATTAGAAAACTCCAACTTGCGCCTTGTTGGAGAATAGGATGCTGTGATTGGAGTTTGTACGGGGAATTTTACCAACACCGTCATGACATCTGGTGCATACGGATTCCTC